>SJYC01031263.1:0-37599 GCA_006408675.1 Madoqua kirkii | reverse complement strand
TATTTAAGTAACAACGCTAGCAAGTATGATCTAATAGCTATACAAAGAATTTTGAAACCCATAAACTGAGAACAGTGTGGCACATACTCCATCAGATATAAAAAATGTACATATTGTTTAGCAATCAGAATAGGGCAGTATTTGAGGGGCCATTTGCAAATGTATCTATAGAACAGATTAGAGAGTTCTAAAGCAAATCCAAGTATATAGGAGATTTTAGTGTAAGATAAAGGAAATGTTTCAAATGCATGAGAAAAGAATAGATTATTCAGTAATAGTTGGATTAACTAGTTATCCATTTGAGAAAAGGAAAAAGGCTGATGATTACTCTGTACACCAAAAGAAAGCCCTATGATTAAGGAATTATTTATATAAAATAAAAACCTACAGAAGTATTAGACCTAAAACAATGTCAAGATTATATAATGAATTCTTAAAGCTCATCAAGAAAAAGACAAACATTCAAACATTAAAATGCATACAAAGAATAATACACAGAAGAAAATTTATAAATAACTAATAAAGGCAATTTTTAAATGGTTTACTTCTTTGAATATGAGAACAAAACTATAAAGTAAATAGGCATAACTTATTCTCTATCTTATTTTCAAAATGAGGACACTACCTGCTGAGGGCAAGGGTGAAAGGGAAGCAGGTATTCTCTTGCATTCTTGGTGAACACTGACCAAGCCTTTACCAGAGAACAGTTTTATAGCGTCGAGTAAAGTCTTCTGATTTTACCTATGACCTAGGAAGTTCACTTTGAGACATCTACTCTAGGAAAGCACAAATATGCACACTCATGGAGCGATCACATTGCTTGAGCATTATTTTTAGTAGTGAAAACTACTGCTGAGTGGTTTCTTACTCATGTTGTCCACGAGGAAATGTACATCAAATAGGTTATATAGGCCATGCATTACTATGAAATAGGACAAAGTTTAAAACAGTGCGATCAATCATAGGGCAAGCTTCCCACAAGACATCATAAACTGGAAAAAGCAAATTAAACTATGACGCATTGTTATTTAACTTCAGTTTTGTAAAGCATAAAGAAAACAACTCTAGATATTTTTATGTGTTCCAATATCAATATCATATACTTATATATCAATTTTTATTGTTGTTCAGTTGCTCAGTCATGTCCGATTCTTTGTGACTCAATAGACTGCAGCGTGTCAGCATTCCCTATCCTTCACCATATCCGGGAGCTAGATCAAACTCATGTCCATTTTCAGTGATGCCATCCAACCATCTCTTCCTCTGTTGTTTCCTTCTCCTCCCACCTTCAGTCTTTCCCAGCAGCAGGGTCTTTTCTAATGAGTCAGCTCTTCGCATCAGGTGGCCAAAGTATTGGAGTTTCAGCTTTAGCATCAATCAGTCCTTCCAATGAATATTCAGGACTGACTTCTTTTAGGATGGATTGGTTTGATCTCCTTGCTTTCCAAGGGACTCCATATCAACACATACATAAGTTTTAAAAATCCAGAAAAATACACACAGAACTGTTAAGAGCACTTGGTTGTCTCTGGAGACTGGACTGGACTTGGCAGGGGGTAGTGAGGATTATGAGCTTCACTTTATATTCTTCTGTACTGTCTTTTTTAAATAAGAGGACTATATTTGCAATTTCCTTATAAAAAATTGATAGTGAAATATTTAAAGAAGAGCACTTCTCTAAACAGTCTATATTTCCTCTTAGGGGTTAATTTAAGTTTAGCCCCAAACATGTACAGAGAAAAACATGTACTTCCAGAAAAACAGGTACTTCCAGAAAAACTGCCTTCCAAATTAATTAATACTCAAGTGAGTAACATTAAGAGAAGGTGTTGTTAATTTTTTTCTATCTCATTACTGAGAATTAAAATAGTGACCGAGGAATTTCTCGCAGAGACTGCAGGTACCTGCTGAGGAAAAGCACTGGAGCGCTGGGCGGCAAGTTCCCGGGGGCTCTGATGGGCGCGAGCGGGAGGATGGGGCGCAGCCGGAGACCCAGGAGCAGTGCAGAGGGACAGTCGTGCACTGGCCTGCAGGTGAGGAGACATCTAGACCTTACTTCCGCTGTCCAAAGGCATTTGTTTCCATACTGATTTGAGAAGCGACCAGCTGCGTAAGCATGACCGCACTGAAGGGGCCCTGAGAGCGCCTCCCTACCGCCTCAGGATGACAGCAGTTTAGCAAAGCGGAAGTGCAGTGAGGCAGCAGGCGGCTGAGTATTTCTCTATTACTCTTTTAAGTCATTTGCATGTGAATCTGGTCAAGCAAATCCGAGGCCCCAAATCAGTTCCGATTTATTTATTGAGAACTACCCACGTGCTCGGAGAAGGCAGTGGCGCCCACTCCAGTGTTCTTGCCTGGAGGATCCCAGGGGCGGGGGAGCCTGGTGGGCTGCAGTCCATGGGGTCGCTGAGAGTTGGACACAACTGAACGACTTCACTTTCTCGTTTCACTTTCATGCACTGGAGCAGGGAGTGGCAACCCACTCCAGTGTTCTTGCCTGGAGAACCCCAGGGGCGGGGGAGCCTGGTGGGCTGCCATCTATGGGGTTGCACAGAGTCGGACACGACTGAAGCGACTTAGCAGCAGCAGCCACGTGCTGAGCCCTGAACCAAGTGCTTTCACATACATAGCGCATTTATTCCTCAGAACAACACACACATTATCAAGTGTGAAAAATAACCGTGCTTCTTGCTTTGGAAACATGAGATCAGTCCGAGAATACACAAAAGCAGTTTAGCATCCTCTTCCTCCATTACACTCAGATGATTATCTTAAAGGTTGAACGGTTTTAATGATAAGACATCAGCATTGAGAGCTTACTTTCGTCCTCCACTTCCCACCTTTTTAGAAAGACTAAATCAGTAGTGCTCAGATTTTAGAGTTACTATTTAAAGTTGCATACACAAGCCATTTTAGAAAATTTCAAAGACTGTTTTGACTACAGGGGATTTCTTTTTTTTTCTTTTTGAGTCTGTTGACTCATAGAAGTTTGTCAGTTCCTAGCTTCAACTGCCAAGTGCTGGGGGCAGCCTGTGCTGCTTCAGGGAAACGTAAAGGAAAGAACCTCAGGACAAATGGTTCCGGCAGCTGCTAGGGTCTTACTCAATACACCACAGTTCAAAGGATTTCTGACTTACAAATTTTAGAACTCAATGCTAAGGGAATATGTATGATCTAAAAGACGTGGGATTGAGTCTCATATTGTTAAGTTCACAAACTCCTACACTTATGTACCATTTAGATTTCCAAGTTTGATCAGTTCAGCTTAGTCGCTCAGTCTTGTCTGACTCTTTTCGACCCCATGAATCGCAGCACACCAGGCCTCCCTGTCCATCACCAACTCACAGAGCTTACTCAAACTCATGTCCATCCAGTCAGTGATGCCATCCAACCATCTCATCCGCTGTCATCCCTACTCCTGCCTTCAATCGTTCTCAGAATCAGGGTCTTTGCCAATGAGTTTGTTCTTCGCATCAAGTGGCCAGAGGATTGGAGTTTCAGCTTCAGCATCAGTCCTTCCAATGAATATCCAGGAGTGACTTCCTTTAGGATGGACTGGTTGGATCTCCTCCCAGTCCAAGGGACTCTCAGAAGTCTCCTTCAACACCACAGTTCAAAAGCATCAATTCTTCAGTGCTCAGCTTTCTTTATAGTTCAACTCACATCCATACATGACTATGGGAAAAACCATAGATTTGACTAGATGGACTTTTGTTGGCAAACTAATACCTCTGCTTTTTAATATGCAGTCTAGGTTGGTCATAGCTTTTCTTCCAAGGAGCAAGAGTCTTTTAATATCATGGCTGCAACCACCATCTGCAGTGATTTTTGAGTCCAAGAAGTCTGTCACTGTTTCCATTGTTTCCCCATCTATTTGCCTTGAACTGATGAACCGTGAACTTCCTGATGTTCAAGCTGGTTTTAGAAAAGGCAGAAGAACCAGAGATCAAATTGCCAACATCTGCTGGATCATAGAAAAAGCAAGAGAGTTCCAGAAAAACATCTATTTCTGCTTTATTGACTATGCCAAAGCCTTTGACTGTGTGGATCACAATAAACTCTGGAAAATTCTGAAAGAGATGGGAATGCCAGACCACCTGATCTGCCTCTTGAGAAATCTGCATGCAAGTCAGGAAGCAACAGTTAGAACTAGACATGGAACAACAGAGTGGTTCCAAATAGGAAAAGGGGTACGTCAAGGCTGTATATTGTCACCCTGCTTATTTAACTTCTATGCAGAGTACATCATGAGAAACGCTGGACTGGAAGAAACAAGCTGGAATCAAGATGGCCGGGAGAAATATCAATAACCTCAGATATGCAGATGATACTACCTTTATGGCAGAAAGTGAAGAAGAACTAAAAAGCTTCTTGATGAAAGTAAAAGAGGAGAGTGAAAAAGTTGGCTTAAAGTTGAATATTCAGAAAATGAAGATCGTGGCATCCGGTCCCATCACTTCATGGGAAATAGATGAGGAAACAGTGGAAACAGTGTCAGACTTTATTTTGGGGGGCTCCAAAATCACTGCAGATGATGACTGCAGCCATGAAATTAAAAGATGCTTACTCCTTGAAGAAAAGTTATGACCAACCTGGAGAGCATATTCAAAAGCAGAGACATTACTTTGCTGACTAAGGTCTGTCTAGTCAAGGCTATGGTTTTTCCTGTGGTCATATATGGATGTGAGAGTTGGATTGTGAAGAAGGCTGAGTGCCGAAGAATTGATGCTTTTGAACTGTGGTGTTGGAGAAGACTCGAGAGTCCCTTGGACTGCAAGGAGATCCAACCAGTCCATTATGAAGGAGATCAGCCCTGGGAAACTCCAGTACTTTGGCCACTTCGTGTGAAGAGTTGACTCATTTGAAAAGACTCTGATGCTGGGAGGGACTGGGGGCAGGAGGAGAAGGGGACGACAGAGGATGAAATGGCTGGATGGCAACACTGACTCTATGGACGTGAGTCTGAGTGAACTCCGAGAGTTGGTGATGGACAGGGAGGCCTGGCGTGCTGCGATTCATGGGGTTGGAAAGAGTTGGACACGACTGAGCGACTGAACTGAACTAAACTGATGGGACCAGATGCCATGATCTTAGTTTTCTGAATGTGCAGTTTTAAGCCAACTTTTTCACTCTCCTCTTTTACTTTCATCAAGAGGCTCTTTAGTTCTTCTTCACTTTCTGCCATAAGGGTGGTGTCATCTGCATACATGAGGTTATTGGTATTTCTCCTGGCAATCTTGATTCCAGCTTGTGCTTCATCCAGCCCCACATTTTGCATAATATATTCTGCATATAAGTTAACTAAGCACGGTGACAATATACAGCCTTGACGTACTCCTTTCCTGATTTGGAACCAGTCTGTTGTTCCATGTCCAGTTCTCACTGTTGCTTCTTGACCTGCATACAGATTCTCAGGAGACAGGTCAGGTGGCCTTGTAATCCCATATCTTGAAGAATTTTCCAGAGTTTATTGTGATCCACACAGTCAAAGACTTTGACATAGTCAGTAAAGCCGAAATAGATGTTTTTCTAGAACTGTTGTCTCTTTTTCAATGATCCTATGCATGTTGGCAATTTGATGTCTGGTTCCTCTGCCTTTTCTAGAACCAGCTTGAACATCTGGAAGTTCATGGTTCAGATACTGTTGAAGCCTGACTTGGAAAATTTTGAGCATTACTTTGCTAGCGTGTGAGATGAATGCAATTGTGTGGTAGTTTTCACATTCTTTGGCATTGCTTTTCTTTGGGATTGGAATGAAACCTGACCTTTTCTAGTTCTGTGGCCACTGTTGAGTTTTCCAAATTTGCTGGCATATTGAGTGCAGCACTTTCACAGCATCTTCTTTCAGGATTTGAAATAGCTCAACTGGAATTCCATCACCTCCACTAGCTTTGTTTGTAGTGATGCTTTCTAAGGCCCACTTGACTTCACCTTCTAGGATGTCTGGCTCTAGGTGAGTGATTACACCATCATGATTATCTGGGTCATGAAGATCTTTTTTGTACCGTTCTTCCATGTATTCTTGCCACCTCTTCTTTGTATCTTCTGCTTCTGTCAGGTCCAGACCATTTTTGTCCTTTATTGAGCCCATCTTTGCATGAGATGTTCCCTTGGTATCTCTAATTTTCTTAAAGAGATCTCTAGTCTTTCCCATTCTGTTGTTTTCCTCTATTTCTTTGCACTGATCACTGAGGAAGGCTTTTTTTTTTATCTCTCCTTGCTATTCTTTAGAACTCTGCATTCAAATGGGTATATCTTTCCTTTTCTCCTTTGCCTTTCACTTCTCTTCTTTTCTTAGCTATTTGTAAGGCCTCCTTAGACAACCATTTTGCCTTTTGGCATTTCTTTTTCTTGGGGATGGTCTTGATCCCTGCCTCCTGTACAATGTCACGAACCTCCATCCATAGTTCTTCAGGTACTCTATCAGATCTAATCCCTTGAATCTATTGGTTACTTCCACTGTATAATCATAAGGGATTTGATTTAGGTCATAACTGAATGGTCTCGTGGTTTTCCCTACTTTCTTCAATTTAAGTCTGAATTTGGCAATAAGGAGTTCATGATTGGAGCCACAGTCAGCTCCTGGTCTTGTTTCTGCTGACTGTACACAGCTTCTCCATATTTGTCTGCAAAGAATATAATTACACTGATTTAGGTATTGACCATCTGGTGATGTCCATGTGTAGAGTCTTCTCTTGTGTTGTTGGAAGAGGCTGTTTGCTATGACCAGTGCGTTCTCTTGACAAAAACTCTGTTAGCCTTTGCCCTGCTTTGTTTTGTACCCCAAGGCCAAAGTTGCCTGTTAATCCAGGTATCTCTTGACTTCCTAAGTTTGCATTCCAGTCCCGTATAATGAAAAGGACATCTTTTGGGGTGTTAATTCTAGAAAGTCTTGTAGGTCTTGATGGAACTGTTCAACTACAGCTTCTCGTTGGGACATAGACTTGAATTATTTTGATATTGAATGGTTTGCCTTAGAAACAAACAGAGATCATTCTGTTATTTTTGAGATTGCTGTTGTTTTTGAAATTGCACCCAACTACTGCATTTTGGAGAAGGAAATGGCAACCCACTCCAGTATTCTTGCCTGGAGAATCCCATGGACAGAGGAGCTTGTCAAAGAGTTGGACACGACTGAGCGACTTCACTTTTACTTTCACTGCATTTTGGACTCTGTTGTCGACCATGATGGCTACTCCATTTCTTCTAAGGGATTCTTGCCCACAGTAGTGTATATAATGGTGATCTGAGTTAAATTTGAGTTAATTCCAAGTTCGATCCTATGTCCATTTATCTATAAAGACAACACGTCTATGGACAATGTATGAATATTTGTGTAGAGACAGTTACTTTGGTTTCCATCATAAACATGCACCTGTTTTTCTAAACACAGTGAATACTGTTATGTTTTTGCACTTAGGGAATTTGACAGGGTTTGTAATCAAGCTGGAAACAGAGCACAAATGTGACAAACTTGCTAATGATCAACACTGTGTCAGCAGACAGCTGCTGACCCCATTTATCTACAAGGGGGCGGGTCTGACACTCTTGCACAAGCATGCGACTCAGCTTAATCTCCCCAGATTCCCAAGTGAGAGCTGGTTTGTAGAGGAGCTTCTGTCTTACTGTCTTTATTCCCAGTACTCCCGTCTCCAACACATCATGTCAAAGCAAATTTGGTCAGCTCAACATAGGGAAGGAGGAAAATTTCATACCCTTAATTACCTTTCCTTGAATTCCATGGCTCCTGAGATATTTACACAATGCAACTATTGTTCTTTATCTATCACCTTAACTCCTGTTACCATCCAACAGTACAGTGCAGAAATGGCAAACTGTACTACTTTATTATAATTCATGCACTGTCTCTCTCTCCAAATAGAATAGTTTCTTAAGGGCAGAGATTTCATCTTTGTTGTCCATCTCTGTACCCCCATGCAAAGAAGGATTTCCAGTATCTATGCAATAAAGAAAGAATGGAAAGGAAGAAAGGAGGAAGAAAGAGGAAAAGGAAAAATAGGAGCAAGAGTGGAAGACATTAACTGAAATTTATTACAGTTCTAATGTAGCAATTACATTTCTATTATACTTTCAGACTACCAAAATTTATATTTGACAAATGATGTAAGAGAATGCAGTTCTCTGCACACAGATTTCATTTTCAATAAGCTTTTGATCTCTCAAGTCAGTTGTCACCCTTATGGAAAAAAAAAGCTTTTTAGAATTTTCTTCCTCCACTACAAATGAACTTGTACTGTAAACCAAGATAACTGATAGAAAATCCTCTTGAATATCCTGATGATCTTTAGTTCAAGTAAAGAAGGGAAAATGTGTATGTGGCTAGGTGAGTATGGTGTGTGATATAGATCAGAAACTAGCAGAATTGAACCGATTACCCACAAGTGATGGATGAGAACAGAATGGAAGGAATAGGGAAGGAGTGAGACCTTTTGACTGTATCTTTTAATGTAAGTCTTACCTTATATAAACAGAAACAAGTGAACCTAGAACTTTTCATATCAAATTTGCAACATGAACACAAAAATGCATCAATTCAAGGAACATCTGAACACGGTCTATTATACATACAGTTATGTGGTCAGAACTGCAAAGAAATCTGGGGTTTCACTTAGCTGGTTTATTATTGGTAGTAGTATAAGTTTCGTGCCTCAGATGATAAGGAAGCTGTGTGCAATGCACGAGACCCAATGTGATCCTCGGGTCAGGAAGATCCCCCGGAGAAGGATTCTAAGATGATTTTATTTTTATCATAGAATAGAGTAAATGATTAAATACATCAATGTTTGGAACCCGAGTTCTCACTGTGGGAGTGAAGACACCGTAAGAAATGGGGTGGTGTTGAAATGGGATAGACAGTATCCGTACGAACTGATGATTAAGTAAAGGAAGCTCATGCTTTTTCTCTTCGTCACTGAAATGGTCTAGAAATAATGACGCATGTGGCAAGGAGCACATTTAGTGCTTGGGTTTCTCATTGCTACTCCCCAGTAAAAGGAACCAAGTGTCCATGGAGAAAAGATGTGACTCCAAGCCTCAGGCAGTGAGAACACAAAGCAAGTCTGGAAGGTGTTATGCTAGAAGAGAATGCTCGAGAGAAACAACAAGTCAAGAAAAGGCCACAAGAGCCAGCTCGAGGGCATCCTACCGGCCACATTTGGAACTTGGGACAACCTGAGCATCAAAAAGAATAACTGTGAAAGACAAGACACTGGATTTTAAAAACAGAGTGAGCTTCTGGCTTCCCTTTAGGATCGGCAAAGTCAGAAAGTGTCATTCCCATCCTAGGGACGGGCACAGCCTGTATATTGTACACCGCTTTCTTCAACCCATCTAAGAGCTAAGCGCATCCAACCATCATGAAATCTGAGTTAAAAATAGATGCCTTCAAGAAGAGAGAGAGAATGAGCCCTAGTTTGCCGGAGGCAGGGCGCCAAGGGCGATGAAGTGGGAGGATTTCAGGTCTCTTCTAATGAATTGCCAAAAGATGAGGGCAGACGAGCACAAGAACACACAGCCTCTGGGCGCCTCACACACAGGCTGCCCTGGCGCTTCCAGGCTTCACACAGACCCCCGGGGGTCGTGGGTGAGAGAGGGGACCCCCTTGCTCCTGGGGCAGCTGGGAAGAGGGGGGCGACCGCCCCTGAGGAGAACTGGCTCTTTAAACAGACACATTTTATGGCATTTGGGGGGACAGCTGAGCTCATTTGAATACAGAATTTACATAAAAACAATTTTTTTTTCAATATGGTAGTACAATTGCAGTTATGTAGCACTTAAATGTGGTTCATGTCCTTGTTCTTAGGAGATACACACTAAAGAATTCAGAAGTGGAGTATAGTAATGTCTACAACTTTTACTTAGCATAAATAAAATGTGTGTGTGTGAATTGGAGAAGGCAGTGGCACCCCACTCCAGTACTCTTGCCTGGAAAATCCCATGGACAGAGGAGCCTGGTGGGCTGCCGTCCATGGGGTCACTAAGAGTTGGACACGACTGAGTGACTTCCCTTTCACTTTTCACTTTCATGCATTGGAGAAGGAAATGGCAACCCACTCCAGTGTTCTTGCCTGGAGAATCCCAGGGACGGGGGAGCCTGGTGGGCTGCTGTCCCTGGGGTCGCACAGAGTTGGATATGACTGAAGCGACTTAGCAGCAGCAGCAGCAGCAGCAGTGAATAGAGAGAGAAGGAGAGAGGAAGAGAAAACAACTGAAGCAAATTTTAATAACTAGTGGATACAGGTATGGCGTATACATGTGTCCAACTGTGGTCTTCCCAGGTGGCACCAGTGGAAAAGAACCTGCTTACCAATATAGGAGATGTCAGAGACATGAGTTTGATCCCTGAGTCAGGAAGGTCCCCCGGAGGAGGCATGGCAACCCACTCCAGTGTTCTTGCCTGGAGAATCCCAGGGACGGGGGAGCCTGGCGGGCTACAGTCCATGGGCTCACAAAGACTCCAACATGACTGAAGCTGCTTAGCACACACGTTTGTCCAGTTGTATTTATAGTCTTTCAACTTTTCTGTGTGTGTGTGTGTGGCATGTGCTCAGTCGTGTCCAACTCTTTGCGACCCCATGGACTGTAGCCTCCAGGCTCCTCCGTCCACGGGACTCTCCAGGCAGGAATACTGGAGTGGGCTGCCATTTCCTTCTCCAGGGGGCCTTTCAGAACCAGGGATCGAACCCGGGGCTCTGGCGCCTCTTGCATTGGCAGCCACATTCCTCACCACTGGTACCACTTGGGAAGCCCTTTTCTGTAGGGTGCAGCAAACCCTCTAGGTCAGGCATTATTTGAGTTGTAAAACTTGTTTACTGAAGTATAACAGTTATAACAGATGTATAACATTTATACAGAGGTGTAAGCAAATTATGAGTGCACAGTTGGATGCATATTTCTAAACTGAGCACATCATATAATAAGCACCCAGATGGAGACACCTTGCGTGCCTACATATAAGGCCACATATAGAGCAGAGATGTATGGACTAATGGACTGTGTAGACCCTGTGCTTTGAGTCAGCAGACTGTGGGAGTGATAGACACATGTTACAAAAAGAAGATAAACACAACTTTCTTCACCTGTTTGGGTAGTACATGCAGATACTAACATGAGACCTACCTGTTAGCACTGGCTAATTGGCCATACGTACAAACACAGAAACTCCAATACTGTGGCCACCTGATGCGAAGAACTCACTCACTAGAAAAGACCCTGATGCTGGGAAAGATTGAAGGCGAAGGAGAAGGGGACGACAGAGGACGAGATGGCTGGATGGCATCACCGACTCCACGGACATGAGTTTGAGTAAACTCCCGGAGGTGGTGATGGACAGGGAGGCCTGGCGTGCTGCAGTCCATGGGGTCGCAGAGTTGGACACGACTGAGTGACTGAACTGAAGTGAACAAACAGAGACACAGGAGAAAGAACAACAATAACTAAATATCCTAAAAGGTGAAAAAATACTTAAAATTATTTCATTGGAGTATAGTTGATTTACAATGTTGTGTTAGTTTCAGGTGTGCAGCAAAGTTAATCCGATTTTCTTATACATATATCCACTCTTTTTTTTAAGATTCTTTCCCCATCCTAGTCATTACAGAGTACTGAGTAGAGTTCCCTGCGCTATACAGTAGGTCCTGATTCTCTGTTTTATACATAGCAGTGTGTATGTGTTAATTCCAATCCCCCAGCTTATCCCTCCTCTCCTTAGCCCCTGGTAATCATGTTTGTTAGAAAACTATACTTTTTGACAAGCTTATTTTATTGATTTCAGTGTGGCAAATTTTTTTGGTGACCAGTGAAGTTGAGGACATCTTCATATGGTTATGGGCCATTTGGACATTCTCTGTGCAAGTAAAATTTTCTATTGTCTGTGTTTTTCTTAATACAACATGTTTCCAAGTCTTTGGCTGGATATCTGTATCACAAATATCTTTCCTCACACCATGAGCTGTAGTTTTACTTCTGTAATAGTATCTTTTGATACACAGTTCTTAATCTTATAGTCCAATTTATCAAATTTTTCAGTATACTTAAATGCCTTGTGTGTCTTGTTAAAGATTTTTTTTTGCCTGTGCCACAGTCATGAAGATATTCTCCTGTTTTTTTCTCCTAAAATGTTAACCTTTCACCAATTAGAATCTGCAACCCTCTTAGAATTTATTTTTATATATATCCTTAGGGGGATACAGATTCCTTTTTTTTCTGTACAGACATCCAATTTACCCAGCACTAATTGCTGAAAAGATAATTCTTTCCCCCACTGCACTGCATCGTTATCTCTGTGATGAATAATTTCTAGAGAGCTAATGTACAGCGTGGTGAATGCAGTTAACAGAACTTTATTGCATAGTTGAAGTTTGCTGTGTTCTCACCACAAAAAAGGAAAAACGGTAACTATGTGATGTGATGGATATGCTGTTACCTGGATTGTGGTTTAACAGTGCACACATATTTCAAAAGGTCAAGTTGTGTACCTTAAATGTATACAAATCTCATTTGTCAATTATACCTTAATAAAGCTATTAAATACGTAACAATCCTAGATAATAGATGCCATTTGAGTAAAATCCACTGATTCATATTAATGCTAACTCTTCACTCTGAGTCTAATCACTTCACATCACAGGGTAGACAAGGCAGATAATGATGGAAAAAAAAGAAAGAAATTAGAGTTCTCAGAGTTCACGTGAAACTTGCTAAAATCAGACCACTCTGAAATTCCGGCTGAGCCGTCTCACTTCCCTTCGTTTTGTCCCTTTACACTCATGTTGAAAGGAGACAAGAGTGGAGCCTTGTCCAAGCTCTGCCACTTGTCATGCAGGCCCTGGCCGCTGTCAGCTCCTCCGGGGAGCAGCCCCTCGCTCCCAGCTGTCCTGCATCGTCGTGGCTGCGCATATACACTCTTTCTCCTCATTTCCACATTCCGCTTGCAGCTCATGGCGTTTCATTTCAGTGTTGTCTTCAAGCGACAAATGAACGTTCAACTTCCTCTCTTTTCATGAGAATGTTATGGTCTCTAAACTCAAGAAGTTCCATAATATCTTGTGAAACTGATAATAATACTGTCAAACCTGTGGGAAATTTCTTTGGACAAAGGAATAAAGAGAATAAATCTGTATCAACAGGCTTCTCTGTCCATTAGAATGAGAATTTCATGCCAGCCACATTTAAAATCTTGTATGATATTAATACTAATCAGTGTTTATTAACATTCAGACATGTTCACAACTGTTGTAGCAGCTGAGTGCCTGTAAGTTAGATTCATTTTAGTCCTTAGATACCCATTAACAGCCCTGCTTCCCATTTCGGTAATGGAGTACAGTTGTTTGGCGGGGTGTTTATGAAATGACATCTATTTGATTTATGAGTAACCTTGGCTGGGAACTCTCTGTGTGTGAGAATGTAAATGATCACCTCCCCCACTTTGATTGCCACATTGCAGCTGTGCGTCCCCATTTCCAAACCATTAGCAACCAAAAAGATCTGGAAATACAACAGATACTGTCAGTCTCTGAGCCTAGAGCAGACGCATTAAGGGAAATAGCTTTTGGATTTGCTGTTAAGGGGCCTAACCATGGGCCCTCAAAGGAGACTGTGTGACGATGTACTGAGGAGACCCTGGGGAGCTTCTGAATTCGAGAGAAGACACTGTTGTGAATTCTGGCTCAGTATGCCAGCCACCTATTCTCAGACACACTTCAGCCCTGAGAAAACTTGAGTCTGACGTGTCTCATATTGACTTGAAATGTTCAGTCAAAGCAAACTCCAGAGCCACAGAGAGAAGAAGCTACCACTCCGTGGTGGCTGGCGGAATGGAGCCGCAGAGTCATTTCAGAGGCCTGCTGAGACCGAGCTGGCGGCAGGGTCTTGACACCTCCCTCGTGCTCTGAAGACGTGCGTGCAGGGGACGGGTGACTGGCAGGCTGTCCCGCTCTGGCCGCCTCTATTCACAGAGCCCTCCTTCCTCTTGGGAGAGGCTGAGGGTATTGGCCGAGAGACAGCTCAGGCGCTCCCCTCCTCTGCATGCTTGCCCAGCACCTCAGTCACGTTGGACTCTGTGACGCCGGGACTGTGGCCGCCCAGGCTCCTCTGTCCATGGGATCATCCAGGCAAGAACACTGGAGTGGGTGTCCATCTCCTCCCCCAGGGGATCGACAGAGGAGTAAAGACTCAGCCAAACATCCCAACCCAGGCCCACTTTTAGATTATAACTACCTCCTTTTTGAATTGAGAATTGCATCAGTCTTATTTTAATCACAGAAGAACTCCCAACAACATTTTGTACTTCACCGTCTTATTATCCAAGATTGAATGGCAGTGTCCCTTAGGCAGGTATTGAAAAGCAAGTGTATAAATACGCTTACATATTTTCCTGGGAGATTCTTTAAGTACCAGATTCTTCCTTGTGGAACACTAAAGGGGGCTGTTTGTATGGTGAGAAAGTTATCTGAATGCTGATATTCTGAGCATCTCTGTTTTAATTTACAGGCAATAATACTCTGTTTCCACGGACTGTAAAATTTTTTTTCAGGGGATTTTGTGAAAATCCAAATAAACGACTATAGAATTAAGCAGGAAATGTAAAACCTTGCAAGTCACATTTGGGATAATGTAGATAATAGAAAACATGGCAAGAAATGGGAGGTAAGAAAATAGGCAAGACAGAAGTACAACACGCACGCATTGGGAAGAGGTCTAGCGGAAAGCAGACAGGATGCTTCCTCAGGGAGAGGACGGAGCGATTAGCTGCTGGGACTGGGGAGAGTTGATCTCAAATAATATAAGACAACAATGAAACCCAAACCTATTTCATGGATTATTTTTATGAATCTCCATCCTCGATTCTTGTCTACTCTACCATATAGCATCCACCTCACATGTCCTACACTTTAAAACCTGAGCAGTCCCGAAGTGGAAGGCTTACAGATTCTTCAAGGTTGTTCTGCTTTATTGACTATGCCAAAGACTGACTGTTTCGATCCCAACAAACTGTGGAAAATTCTTCAAGAGATGGGAATACCAGACCAGCTGACCTGACTCTTGAGAAATGTGTATGCAGGTCAGGAAGCAACAGTTAGAACTGGACATGGAACAACAGACTGGTTCCAAATAGGAAAAGGAGTATGTCAAGGCTGTATATTGTCACCCTGCTTATTTAACTTATACACAGAGTATATCATGAGAAACGCTGGGCTGGAAGAAGCACAAGGTGGAATCAAGATTGCCAGGAGAAATATCAATAACCTCAGATATGCAGATGACACCACCCTTCTGGCAGAGAGTGAAGAAGAACTAAAGAGCCTCTTGATAAAAGTAAAAGAGGAGAGTGAAAAAGTTGACTTAAAGCTCAACATTCAGAAAATGAAGATCATGGCATCCGGTCCCATCACTGCATGGGAAATAGATGGGGAAACAGTGGAAACAGTGTCAGACTTTATTTTTTGAGGCTCCAAAATCACTGCAGATGGTGACTACAGCCATGAAATTAGAAGACACTCCTTGGAAGGAGAATTATGACCAACCTAGACAGCATATTAAAAAGCAGAAATATTACTTTGCCAACAAAGTCCTGTCTCATCAAGGTTATGGTTTTTCCAGTGGTCATGTATGGATGTGAGAGTTGGGCTATAAAGAAAGCTGAGTGCCAAAGAATTGATGCTTTTGAACTGTAGTGTTGGAGAAGACTCTTGAGAAACCCTTGGACTGCAAGGAGATCCAACCAGTCAGTCCTAAAGGAGATCAGTCCTGGGTGTTCATTGGAAGGACTGATGTTGAAGCTGAAACTCCAATCCTTTGGCCACCTGATGCAAAGAGCTGACTCGTTGGAAAAGACCCTGATGCTGGGAAAGATTGAGGGCAGGAGGAGAAAGGGACAACAGATGATGAGATGGTTGGATAGCATCACCAATTTGATGGACATGAGTTTGGGTAGGCTCTGGGAGTTGGTGATGAAGAGAGAGGCCTGGTGTGCTGCGGTTCATGGGGTCGCAAAGAGTCAGACACAACTGAGTGACTGAACTGAACTGGACTGATCAAGGTTGCTGATGGTAGTTGTCTTTGCTCTTTTCCTATCCTCCTTTGTCTAATTCTCTGCCTCCACCAGATTAACATCTTGGCTCTGCAACCTTCAACTTTGTCCTGCCTTTGACCATTTGTCTGCCCTTCTCTTGAAGGGAGTCTGCTGTCCTGCTTTGCCCCTTCCCTCTCTAAATTCTCTGGACAAACCCTCAGACTGTGCAGTGCCAAGCCAGCCAAACCACCATTCACTTCCCATCAGAGGTTCTGAGTTGACAACCAGGTCTAAGGCCGATGATTTCTTTACATAATAAGCTCACCAGCCAGGCCACAAGACAGGCAAAATTTTTCTGTGGGATGTGTGTGTGTATTTTCTTGTCTGGTGCTGTTGGTTGGTTGGTGTTTGTTTTTTGGAAGGGTGAGTTTTGATGAGGGAGAAATTATATGGATTGTTCTGGACTGTAACTTTAGTAGTTTTTAGAGGGATCTGATCACATTTTTCCTAGGATTGATGCTTTACTCTGCTGAAAATTCCCATGGTTGTGGTCAAAGTTTAGTTCACGCACTCTGTGTAGAAACCTGGGCAGTTTAGATACTGTCGGCCTCAGTTCCATTACCGGAAAATATGGAAATAATAATTTCTATCTAACAGGGTTTACTAGGACTGTCTGAGATAATGTGCGTGGAATTCCCTTGCGCTGAAGCCTAGGCCTAAGTGGCCGCACGGCGCATCCTTGTTCCCCTTCCTCTCACCACCTTTGTGCCAAATAAGAAGTCAGTCGTTGTTCAGGTGCTAAATTGTGTCCAGCTCTTGGTGACCCCATGGACGGCAGCTCTCCAGACTCCTCTGTCCCCCACTGTCTCCCATTGTTTGTTCAAACGCATGTCCATTGAGTTGGTGATGCTATAAAGAAGCTAAGGCATGTTGATGTATTGCTCCCATTCTTGGGGGGTCACAGTCGTCTGGCTACATTAGAATGAATTTGTTGTACAATTTCACTGACTTGTTTCGTACTGAAGTGAAAGTGAAGCGAAATTTGCTCAGTTGTGCCCAACTCTTTGCGACCCCATGGACTCTACAGTCTATGAAATTCTCCAGGTCAGAATACTGGAGTGGGTAGCCTTTCCCTTCTCCAGGGGATCTTCCCAACCCAGGGATCAAACCCAGGTCTCCCACATTGCAGGCGGCTTCTTTACCAGCTGAGCCACAAGGGAAGTCCAAAAATACTGGAGTGGGTAGCCTATCATACGTGCATTACAGAAACTAAAGTTTTCTTTAAGCTGCATCTAATAAGATGAATAGATCTTAAAAACATGTTCTGAATATACCTAAGAGCACTATTCGACAAAGAGCGGCAATAGCAGGGAAGTATTCTGTTGGAATGAGCAGAGAAATCTGGTTGAAGCCAGCTGACAGGTCAGCAAGCTGTGCAGCCCCGTCCCCGCCTGAGGCTCTCAGAGCTTCTACACCTACTGTCACAGGGGACGTCCCAGGTGTGACTGGTCCTTGTTTGTCCCAGACCGCACAGCGAATCACTGAGCCTGTGTTTCTGTCTCTGCCCTATACTCTGAGCTTGGTGCATTGAACTTCCCAAATGCAGTCTGCTCTCTTGGTTGCTTTTGACAATTACGATTTTATAGCCTGAAGTCATCTGTTTGAGGGAGGGAGTGCAGCTCTGGGTAACCTCTGCTGTGATTGGTGGGATGGGCTTTCAGCCTCTATAATAACGCACAACAGCTGCTGAAGAACATCTCCGCTAAGCGACACCACGTCAGAAACGGAGAACCGGCCTCCTCAGGCGTTTGTACAGTCATTTGTATGATTGAATTTCCCATTTGGAGGGAGGCAGATGACATTTTTATCTAAAAACAATTTAGCTTGCATTCTTTGGTGAGGAGGCGTGAGATCTACCAGCAGAATACAAAGCAGGTGATGGAAAGAGGAAGAAGGTCTGGCTGGATGGAAATGAAGCAAAGCGATAACATGAGGAATTGACATCCACCTGTTTTTTGGCACAGGGATAGCACGATAACCGTTTCTGCCCTTGAATGCTTGTTCCCTTAAATGGACTCCCCTTCGGAGCTCATAATAGAGAACAGCCGAAAGTTTTTGTATTTGTATGTATCGCCACGTGGTCGAATTGCTGGGCGTTGAGCAGCTTTGGGACAGGGTCGCTGCCTGAAGCAAGGGAGGTGAGAGCTGTTCTGAGAGAACCAGGTCCCCTTGCGCCAGAGCCTGCGCGATTCAGACCAGCTGTCCACTGACTGAACCCCAGCCGTCCCCAGTGCAGCAGAGCCCTCCCACAAGCAGATCACTTCAGGCCGTAAACACATAGTCTTTAACCTGCTGTCTTGACTAAGGGAGTGTCAGATTGTACTCTGTTTGGTTGTGACATCTAAATTCACAGAGGGCGTTGTGATGGAAAAGTCTAGGTTTTGAGATACAGTTCCATGTCCAGTCCCAGAGAATGGCATTGGGGGAGGACTTATGAGCCGGAACCACCAAACCCAGTGTGTGGGCCTAGTCTCTCAGTCATGTCCAACTCCTTGCAACCCCAAAGCCTGTAGTCCGCCAGGCTCCTCTGTCCATGGGGACCCTCCAGGCAGGAATACTGGAGGGAGTTGCCAGGCGCTCCCCCAGGGGATCTTCCCCACTCAGGGATCGAACCCAGTGCTCCCGCGTTGCAGGCGGATTCTTTACCAGCTGAGCCACCAGGGAGGTCTCCTGCAGATGCCGAGTTCTTTCTGTGTCTCTTTCACATTTCTCTTCTTCTGCTCTTTCTCTTTGGGAATTTCCCAGAACTTCTTTTAAGAAGGAGGGGCATCTCCCCCATGACTCCCCACAGGCCGTTTTCTGCACACCTCTGCACTTTCCCAGACATAGGACAGGACACCTGGATTCCTGCCTTGGCAGCTTAGCAGGGACCACTGTGACCACACCTTCCTTATAACTGCTCTTCTTTCTAGCTTAACATATGATTTTACATCCTAAGTAAACCCAGGTTTATGTATGAACTACCCTACTACTGAGTTCTTTTTACTGAGTTCTTTTTACTGAGTTCATTCTTAAGGAAGTGGTTTGAATTCTACTTGAAAATCATAATGTGTTGGGCTATGCCTTAGCAACAAGGAATAAAATAGCAAGGGCTACTGCAGCCATGAAATTAACAGATGCTTGCTCCTTGGAAGAAAATCTATGGCCAACTTAGACAGCATATTAAAAAGCAGAGACATTACTTTACCAACAAAGGTCTGTCTAGTCAAAGCTATGGCTTTTCCAGTAGTCACATATTGATATGAGAGTTGGACTATAAAGGAAGCTGAGCACTGAAGAATTGATGCTTTGAACTGTGGTGTTGGATAAGACTCTTGAGACTACAAGGCAATCCAACCAGTCCATCCTAAAGAAAATCAGTCCTGAATGTTCATTGGAAGGACTGATGCTGAAGCTGAAACTCCAATTCTTTGGCCATTAGAAAAGGCCCTGATGCTGGAAAAGACTGAACACAGGAGGAGAAGGGGACAGCAGAGGATGAGATGGTTGGATGGCATCACCAACTCAGTGGACTTGAATTAGAATAAATTCTGGGAGTTGGTGATGGACAGGGAGGCCTGGTGTGCTGCAGTCTATGGGGTCGCAAAGAGTCAGACATGACTGAGTTATTGAACTGAAGAGTCTAAAATACAACTGTGCTGAGCACAGAGTGGTGTCCACGGATCCCTGCAGAGGTGGCACGAAAGTGCAACGAGATCTCTAAATTCCAGGCTATGTGTATACAGGGAATGGCAACATTATCTCTTTCTGACACCTCGACAAACAGGAAGAGAGTCGTCAAGGAAGACGTGGCATGGTAGCGTTCTTTTCCTGTGCAGCCTCTTTTCCAGGGTTTTCCCATTTTTGCTGACAACCAGGTATCCTCCTTGCTCTCAGATCAGTCTGGACATAAGAAAATTGTTCTGTTTGAGGACAAGAGGAAAAGAAAAATAGGTCGCTGAGCCTGATAAGAGTAAAAGCTGCTTAGAATAAAGTATTCTGAAATAGAAAGATTGTGAAAATAGGTGGACCAAGATTTCCTCTCTCCTTATTGAATGAGGCGGAGAAGGCAATGGCACCCCACTCCAGCACTCTTGCCAGAAAATCCCATGGACAGAGGAGCCTGGTGGGCTGCGGTCCATGGGGTCGCTAAGAGTTGGACACCACTGAGCGACTTCACTTTCACTTTTCACTTTTATGCATTGGAGACGGAAATGGCAACCCACTCCAGGGTTCTTGCCTGGAGAATCCCAGGGATGGGGGAGCCTGGTGGGCTGCCGTCTATGGGGTCGCACAGAGTCGGACACAACTGAAGTGACTTAGCAGCAGTATTGAGTGAGGGGATTACATTTTGTTAGGAGTACATATTGAGTTAATACATGGAGATGTGGAAACTGTTAAACGCAGATTCGTCACGAACCGGACCTGCAGTCTTTCTACTAATGTGCCATAAAAACTGAAATTTAGAGAGAAATTCATCATTGTAAGCAAGAAACAGGTAGCCTTGTTAGTCATCAGCAGCCATCTCACTACCAGGAAGCCAGGCCGAAGGCCAAACCAACCCAGCAGGAGGGCAGAGCCAGAACCGCAAGAAATGGAGCCGAAGCCCCGGTCAGACGGCGCCTGAAGCCCCCCTGCACCACACAGACCAGTACAGCGCTTCTCAGGGCTTAAGCCACTGTCTATATCCTAATCCCTTCAACCCGGTGCCTCCTAGCAGACACAGAATTTATTCCTGGAAATACGGTGCCGAAAGTAACAGACTGTATAATGTGAGAGCTGTTGAATGGAAATTAGGTGTTGAACACACTTAGTTCAAAGCTGGAAAGTTGGCAACCGTTGTCATATGATAGCAAAACAATTAGTTAAGCCGAAGAATGGTGGTCATGTGACTAACGAGGCTATAGCACTAGCAGCACTGGTGAGGCAGCGGGTTAGACTGCCTGTGGTCTTCAACAAGACCCTAAAATAAAAGGCAAGCTTAGGGGCAAGAGGGCTTGTACTCAAGCAAAGAAGAAAGTGCATGCTTCTAAGGGAGGCCTTCTCTGGCAGCCTGCCTCTGCGGTGCTGGAAGAGCTCAGAGAGTGACAGAGAAAGACACGAAACCCCCGTCAAAGCTCCCCTGAAGCCCCAGCCGTAGATGATGGAAGCTATACATCCCCTTCCAAGCTTGAGCTGGGGTTTTAGTTATCTATCAGTTCAGCTCAGTTCAGTCGCTCAGTCATGTCCGACTCTTTGTGACCCCATGGACCACAGCATGCCAGGCCTCTCTGTCCGTCACCAGCTCCTGGAGCTTGCTCAAACTTATGTCCATGTCATGCCATCCAGACTCCGCTTTCTTTATAGTCCAACTCTCACATCCGTACATGACTACTGGAAAAACCATCACCTTGACTAGATGGACCTTTGTTGCAAAGTAATGCCTCTGCTTTTGAATATGTTCTCTAGGTTGGTCATAGCTTTTTTTCAAAGGAGCAAGCATCTTTTAATTTCATGGCTGCAGTCACCATCTGCAGTGATTTTGGAGCCCCCCCAAAATAAAGTCTGTCACTGTTTCCCCTGTTTCCCCATCTATTTGCCATGCAGTGATGGGACCAGATGCCATGATCTCAGTTTTCTGAATGTTGAGCTTTAACCCAGCTTGTTCACTCTCCTCTTTCACTTTCAACAAGAAGCTCTTCAGTTCTTCACTTCTGCCATAAGGGTAGTGTCATCTGCATATCTGAGGTTATTGATATTTCTCCTGGCAGTCTTGATTCCAGCTTGTGTAACTTAGAAGACTAAGTTGTCTGGGAGACAGGTGGTGCTGGTGGTAAAGAACCCGCCTGCCAATATATCAGACATAAAAGACGGGAGTTCGATCCCTGGGTGGAGAAGATCCCCTGGAGAAGGAAATGGCAACCCACTCCGGTATTCTTGCCTGGAGAGTTCCATGGAGACAGGAGCCTGGTGGGCTACAGTCCATAGGCTTGCGAAGAGTCAGACACAACTGAAGCGACCTAGCACACAGTAACTTATCTTCCATTGAAGCTTTATTTCCCTTTAACTGCTTTCTTTAAATCAATACAATAAAGCCTAAACTGTATTGTTGTTGCTTTTTAACCTTTATTCCATTTTATTGTCCTGCCTCTTCCAAGATTTGAATATTATTTTCTTGAGTGTTTGGCTTCTGCATAATCCTAAAAGACAGATAAACTAAATGCTATGCTATTAGAGTAGGGTGACTCTTGAACTACATGATATTAGATCAGGATTCAGAAAATAAACCCAAGCGTGTGTTTTAGCAAGGGTTCCTTGATAAGACCATGAGGTAGCTCTGGATAAATCTTGTGTCTGAATGAACAAGTGGTCTCTTGTTGATGTTGGTTGATAGCTTTCTCCCTGCCTTTTACTGCAGGCTCCATTTCTTCTGGAGCCAAGCCTTGGGAATGTAGTTCTCCACACCTCCTCTGCCTCCAGCTTCCCAATATATATGTGATCTTTCCAAAAAAAAAAAAAAACCAACTTAAAAAAGTTTTTAATATTTATTTATTTGGCTGAACTCGGTCTTAGCTGTGGCCCGAAGAATCTTTAGTTGTGGCATGGAGGACCTAGCTCCCTGAGCAGGGATCACTCCGGGCCCCTGAGTTGGGAAGCAAGTCTTAGCCTCTGGACCACCAGGGAAGTAGTCCTTCCAGCCCCCTTTTCCCCACAAAAGTCCCTCCTAGGATGATCATGACAAGAACTGGATAGTCTTCTCCATACTCTTAATTAAATCAGAAATTTCCATGGATTCTCTAGCTCTCAGTGGTAAGGTGTAGGAACACAGTTCCAACTATTTAAAGAAGAAATGAATTAGCTTATAAAACACACCATGGAAAAGCTGGGATCTAATCCCAGGGATGATCGGTATAGGACACAAAAGCTGAAGAAAACAGTCTCTCTCTCCGTGTCTTTTCAAGCTTCTCCTCTGCTTCTTTCCACATGTCAGCTTTGGTCTTCCAGGCCAGCTGCCCTCACAAGGCTCTGGGAATGACCAGATTTCGGTTTACATCCTGGTAACTTCCTGACCCAGTATGAATGAGAGCTCTGCCCTGCCACCTCCAGGAAAATCTTGAGGGATCACATAAGCTATAAATACTCTCACTGGCTTGACATCGGTCACAAACCGTCCCACAGCCACTGTGGCCCAGAGGCAGTGATCAAAAGTCACGTGGTCCAAATGAGTCAGGAACACTTCCCCAAAGAAGGGCGGGGGCGCCGTTCTAGGTAGACTCAATAACGCCTGTCTACGAAAGACGGCAGTGCCAGCAAAGGAACCGTTTGTTTGGTAGTGAAGTGGACAAGTCCTGTCGTGACTGCTGACTCACCTGCTATAGATCTTCAGTCAGTGCTACTGAAGTTAGTCTTGAGTGCTCTAGCTTTAGAAACAGATTTTACTCATTTCTCTGTCTAGAGATTTCTGTTTAACCTGTCTCATCCCTATTGTCAATCTGGGGTCCTTCTACCTAACTTCTCAAGGGACCTGATGATTTTTTCACAAGTAGAGCTAGCAGTCTGTCAGGCCATTTACTCCCCTTGATCCTTTTGAAAATTGAAATAGATTTTCCTTCTCAGTCTTTGCTATCCTTCAGCCTCAGCTCCTGGCTCCTGGTAGAACTTAGTGGCTTCTGTAGCCACAGGCATGGTGTTACCGGAAAGAATCATCCCGTCATCTGGACACAAGGTTTATTTAAGGTACGTAAAAGCAGAGACATTACTTTGCCGACTAAGGTCTGTCTAGTCAAGGCTATGGTTTTTCCAGTGGTCATGTATGGATGTGAAAGTTGAACTGTGAAGAAGGCTGAGCGCCAAAGAATTGATGCTTTTGAACTGTGGCGTTGGAGAAGACTCTTGAGAGTCCCTTGAACTTCAAGGAGATCCAACCAGTCCATTCTGAAGGAGATCAACCCAGATATTTCTTTGGAAGGAATGATGCTAAAGCTGAAACTCCAGTACTTTGGCCACCTCATGTGAAGAGTTGACTCATTGGAAAAGACTCTGATGCTGGGAGGGATTGGGGGCAGGAGGAGAAGGGGATGACAGAGGATGAGATGGCTGGATGGCATCACTGACTCGATGGACGTGAGTCTAAGTGAACTCCGGGAGATAGTGTTGGACAAGGAGGCCTGGCGTGCTGCAATTCATGGGGTCGTGGGGAGTCGGACACAACTGAGCAACTGAACTGAACTGAACTGAACTGAAACACCATTGGCAAAGGCACAATCACACACACAGTCTATATTTAGGAACCTAGACTACAGCCCCCATGGGGATGCCTCCGTGTATGGTAACCCCTGATGTGCTGCTGGTGACAAGTGCAGAAAGAATGCTGCACATCAGGAGATAGTGTGCGTTCAGTCCCGACCACCGTAACAAAGCGAATATTGCAACAAGCCGTGTCGTGGGAAAATTTTGATTTCCAAGTGGGTGTATAAAAGTTGTGTTTATACCATAGTGTAGACGGTAGTATGTGTGTTAAGCCACTTCAGTTGTGCCTGACTCTTTGCGACCCTATGAACTGTAGCCCGCCAGACTCCTCTACCCATGGGATTCTCCAGGCAAAAATACTGAAATGGTTGCCATGCCCTCCTCCAGGGGAGCTTCCCAACCCAGGGACTGAAGCCATATCTGTCGTATCTTCTGCGTGGGCAGGTGGGCTCTTTATCACCAGCACCACCTGGGAAGCCCTGCGTACTCCAGTGTGTACATACCTTAATTAAAAAATACGTCATTGCTAAAAAAGGCTAACCATCATCGAGCCTTTTGTGAACTGTAATCTTTTTACAACAGTAACATCACGAGTCACCATAACAGATTTGATAATAATAAAAAATTTGAAATTTTGTGAGAATTACCAAACTGTGACACAGTAAGAAAATGCTGTCGGAAAGAATGGCACCAATAGTTAGTTACGCGAGACAGAATAGCTACAAGCCTCCAATTTGTAAAAAATGCAGCATCTGCAAAGCACAATGGAGCAAAGTGCAATAAAAAGAGGTCAGCTATACTTCCCAAGTCCTGTCTCTAACCAGCAAGAAATGTGGAAAATCCTGAAGCTAGTCTCTGCGCAGTTCCTCATTGAACGCTCTTGCCAGCTGATTGCCTTATTACAATCAAACATGTGGAACACAGACAAGAGTTCCTGAAGAGTGATCTTTAGTTGACTATAAATAACCGGGAAACAAATGTCCATTGGAAGCACCAGGAGGATTAGCTTGGCAACTAATGTAACAGAGAAGAAATAGAAAGGGATAATTGCTTCCTTCTCCTTGGTACCAATACAGAGAAATGTAACAATCTCTCAATGTCTGAGAAATAAGAAAGTGCATTCTTCTGAAAAACAAGGTAATAAAATTACGTATTGCTTCGGAAGAAAAGTAGACTCAGAATCACACCGTTGTGCAGCGTAACTACAGATGAGAAACTCAGATAATTTCAGATAGGAGCACACGGTCACCGCGTCACCACCATGAATCCTCCGAGACGGGCTCTGGACAGACTCTGGCAGCAGTTGCATGACTCCCCATTAACAGAGACGTGGAAGCGGAAATGGGGGCTGCCATCGTGCAAAAAGGACAGTCTCAAACCACGGCTCTCTCGAGAGCCAGGACATGAAGACCCCGACTCCCTATTTCTCATCCAGCATTTCGAGATTCCTCAGAATCCACAAGAACAAAACCAGATACTTAGCTAACATTTACTGAGCTGGAAAAAAATAAAAATCTGGTATATCAGATTAGTCATTGAGAAAAATGCAAATTAAAACAGCTTGTGGAGAAAATGTGATGCTCTCTAAATATATCTAGCAAGTTTAAAAAGGAAAGTGGTAGAGGATAAAAGGAAGCTCATGATATTAAGAACAGCTGATGTGACTTGTCCAAAAATATGTTTCAGAAACTTGTGTGTGGTGGGCTTCATAACTTATCACTGAAAATGTCAGTCTCTCTTATTAACTGAATGAAGGGCACTCAGAGTTAATTTCAAACACTTAATCTTTATTACTTGTGTTTTTTTTAAAGCAAATACATTTCAAGAGAACATTATGAAGATTAAAAAGCAAGAAAATTTAAAATGTCAGAACAAATAAACTATTTATTTATGATATTGAGGATATTCTTCCCCAAAGAAGTCACATTTTAAACACAAACATATTGTGTTTCTCTTATCGTAAGAGATGGGTGTGAATCCCAAGATTCATGGCTCGAGGATGACATAGTGAGAACTGGTATTTACTCAGATAATTCACAATCATAAAATTGTAACAGGGATCAAATCTTAAAAAAGGAAAAAGAAGCAGTGATTTTGAACTGACCACAGTCACAGAGAGGTGACAGACGTGGCTGAAGCTGGAGGGCTAACAGAAAGGCAGCGGCTGACGTGGTCGCGCGCCGTCCTGGGGCGTTCGATCCAGGGCCCACACATGTTGGTGGCGTGAAGAAAGATCACGAGTTGACTCTAGAAGTATGAAATCATGGAACATTTGCCCTTGAAGAAGCCCTTCAGTGAGCCCCGCCCTCCCATCTGGTTTGCAGAGGATGGGCTGGGGCATTAGCTTAAAGTCACAGCATCTTCTTAAAGTCACAGCATCTTTCCAGCTCTTTCTGTCTGAAGACAGCTTTCAGGTGAGTTTCTCCAGTCTCACCATCACAAACACAAGATCGTCGAGGGCCTTGTCCGAAAAAGAAGCATAGGTTAAATCCCATTTTTTTAAGTCTCCATTTTCTGTCTTATAAAAAGTAGCTTCAAATTTGCAATACAGAATATATGTATTCTGGGGAAGTCCAAAGTGACAGAGCTTTTTTATTTGACTTGCATTTTGGATCCACCCACATGCCACCTGGCAAATCTCAGAATTCAAGAAGGTTTGCAATGAAAAGCCGTAAGCAGCGCTAGTGGTAAAAAACTCGCCTGCCAGTGCAGGAGACAGAGACTCAGGTTCCATCCCTGGGTCGGAAAGGTCGCCCGGAGGAGGGCACGGCAGCCCGCTCCAGTGTTCTTACCTAGAGGACCCCATGGACGGAGAAGCCTGGTGGGCTACAGTCCTGGGTCGCAGAGAGTCGGACACAACCGGAGCGACTGGACACGCGCGATGCCCTGCTCAGAAAGAGCAGGCTGTCTCAGCTGCAGGGTCTCAGAGGAAGCCGTGGGGAGGCGGAGGGCCCAGCTGTCCCGACCGCCACCCTGATGCTGCCTCCTGCCCCTGCCTCTTGTCTAGCTCTCGGTGTCTTCCTCAGCAAGAAAAAGAGAGACAGACCAAGAAAGAGAAGTCAGAAGGTCTCATACTGACCTCACACAGAAAGCCTTTTAATTATGTGACATTTTCGCCAATAATCTATAGTATCTATTTGGGAAATCATCTTCAGGTCGATAAATCACTAGTCCAGCCCTCTCATTTATTAATGACCTTTACTCATGGACTGTTCGGGAACTGCACTTTCCTTCATTCATGCATTCATTCAGCAAATACGTACTGAGAAGTTCCTCTGCCAGAAACTGCTAGGTATGGGGAGAGAGAAATCCCTTCCCTTCGAGGCTGATAGTCCAGTCAGAAAGACAGATGTGCGTTAAACACAAGTGCATTTCCGCGTTATCATTGCCACGCTAGAACTGCTCTGCAAGACAGTATAGCAGCTTCACACAGTGGCTAACACATCGCCGGGGAGGCTGCTCACTTCTGCTACTTCTGAAAAATGACTTAATCTCTCTGAGCTTCAGTTTCCTCCTTTTTAAGCTGTAAATAAAAATTAGTTTTTATGGCATACGTTGTTAGGAAGGTTAACTGAGATAAAACATGTAAACATGACTGGCCTATAGTAGGTGCTCATAACTGTTAGCCATTGTTACTGTTCTTTCTACAGTAGAAATGAAAAACCTGTTTTATTTGGCTTGTGAAGGTCTAAAGATGCTTTCCATCACTTCGTGGCACATAGATGGGGAAACAGTGGAAACAGTGACAGACTTTATGTTTTTGGGCTCCAGAATCACTGCAGATAGTGACTGCAACCATGAAATTAAAAGATGCTTGCTTCTTGGAAGAAAAGCTATGACCAAACTAGATAGCATATTAAAAGGCAGAGATATTACTTTGCTAACAAAGGTCCATCTAGTCAAGGCTATGGTTTTTCCACTTGTCATGTATGGATGTGAGAGTTGGACTATAAAGAAAGCTGAGCACCGAAGAATTGATGCTTCTGAACTGTGGTGTTGGAGAAGACTCTTGAGAGTCCCTTGGACTGCAAGGAGATCCAACCAGCGCATCCTAAAGGAGATCAGTCCTGGATGTTCATTGGAAGGACTTATGCTGAAGCTGAAACTCCAGTACTTTGGCCACCTGATGCAAAGAACTGACTCAGTGGAAAAGACCCTGCTGCTGGGAAAGATTGAAGGCGGGAGGAGAAGGGGATGACAGAGAATAAGATGGTTAGATGGCATCACCAACTCAAAGGACATGAGTTTTAGTAAACTCTGGGAGTTGGTGATGGACAAGGAGGCCTGGCGTGCTGCAGTGCGTGGGGTTGCAAAGAGCTGGACATGACTGAGCGACTGAACTGAACCAAAAGATGCTTCCTGGAAAGGCTTTCCTCTAGCTGAGTCTTGAAAATAAATTAAATCTATGCCAGGTAACTGTGGGGAGGAATAGACTCTGGGTAAAAGTTACATGAGTAGAGTGCTAAGGGCAGGGCACAGCCTGGCACACTGGAGGACCTCCCGGCCACAGGACACAGGCCTGCCTGTCCCCACACAGGCCCAGACAGGGACAGGGGCCAAATGCTCTGAGGACCTAGTTCTGTCCTCTCCCTCCCCTGGGCCAGCCAGCCCTTTGCCTTGGCCTTACGTTTCTTATTTGGAAATTAAAGTGAAAAAAGTAGAGGACCACTACCATCACTCCTAGCTCCAAAATGGTAAGGTTTTATCTTAGGATCTAATAAAGTCAAACCAGAAGGTTTATGTTGCATACTGGCCAAAACCAAGTGAGTGTTCTGAGTTGGGAGGCTGCTTAAAGATATGGGTACTTCTGTTACCAAACCAAACTTGGGTCTATTTGCCTGGTGTGCAGCAAAGTCAATTGAGTGACATTCGTTTCTGGTGAAATAAAGAACAGTATTTAGTGCAAGTTGTCCAGAGTGGGACCAACCCAGGAGAACGAACAGCTCCTGCTCAAAAGACATGGACTCTCTCTGATGGCTTTTGCAAGCATGCATGCTAAGTTGCTTCAGTTGTGTCCGGCTCTTTGCAACCCTGTGAAGCCCGCCAGGCTCCCCTGTCCATGGGATTCTCCAGGCAGGAACGCTGGAGTGGGGTTGCCATGCCCTCCTCCAGAGATCTTCCTGAGCCAGGGATCACACCGATGTGTCTGGCTTCTCCTGCACTGGTAGCCAGGGTTTTGTTTTTTGTTTTGTTTTGTTTTCTTTTTACCATTAGCACAACCTGGGAAGCCTGACGGCTTCTGGGGAAGGGTTTTAAAGACGAAGTGAGGGAGCGAGCGGGTCATAGCTTGATCAGTTTGTGAATGATTCTCTGATCGGTTGATGGTGAGGTCTCAGTCCCACCGTTATCAATTCTCAGGCGCCAGCTGGTCTGGGGGCTGCGCGCTCATGGTCATCATGCAGTTAGCTTCTTCCACCTGGCGGGGGTTTTAGTGTCTACAAAGCAACTTGAGGATATGCCTCAGGATATGTCTATAGTCCTTGCTGCTGCTACTGCTGCTAAGTTGCTTCAGTCATGTCCCACTCTGTGCAACCCCATAGACGGCAGCCCACCATGCTCAGCTGTCCCTGGGATTCTCCAGGCAGGAACACTGGAGTGGGTGCCATTTCCTTGGAAGTGAGGACAAAACAGGTCAGTCTCATACACGTGCGGTGTTCGTTTTTTAAGGAATATATTTATTTACTTTTGGCTGTGCTGGGTCTTGGTTGCTGTGTGGGCATTTCTCATTGTGGCGCATGGGGGCTACACTTCAATCTTTCCCACCATCAGGGTCCTTTCAAATGAGTCAGTCAGCTCTTTGCAGCAAGTGGCTAAAGTATTGGAGCTTCACCTTCAACATCAGTCTTTCCAATGAACACTCAGGACTGATCTCCTTTAAGATGGACTGGTTGGATCTCCTTGCAGTCCAAGGTTCTCTGAAGAGTCTTTCCAACACCATGGTTCAAAAGCATCAATTCTTCGGTGCTCAGTTTTCTTTACGGTCCAACTCTCACATCCATTCATGACCACTGGGAAAATCATAGCCTTGACTAGATGGACCCTTATTGGCAAAGTAATGTCTCTGCTTTTTAATATGCTGTCTAGGTTGGTCATGACTTTTCTTCCAGGAGGAAGCATCTTTTAAAATTTCATGGCTGCAATTACCATTTGCAGTGATTCTGGAGCCTAGAAAAATAAAGTCTCTCACTGTTTCCAGTGTTTCCTCATCTATTTGCCATGAAGTGATGGAACCAGATGTTATGATCTTAGTTTTCTGAATGTTGAGCTTTAAGCCAACTTTTTCACTCACCTCTTTCAGTTTCATCAAGAGGCTCTTGAGTTCCTCTTCACTTCCTGCCCTAAGGGTGGTGTCATCTGCCTATCTGAGGTTATTGATATTTCTCCCAGCAATCTTGGTTCATCCAGCCCAGCGTTTCTCATGATGTACTCTGCATAGAAGTTAAATAAGCAGGGTGACTATTATTATTTTTTGTCTTGCTTGACTGTTTCCCTCTGTTTCTGCATTTCCTCACTTCTCTGCTTAAATTTGCTCTCTGGAACTTGGGGAAGGCCTCGGAGGCTAGAGCTTTCCTGCAAATGAGAGGCAGGTGTGGGACCTGGCGGGTGAGGGAGTCTGTCTCAGGAAGGCGCCTCAGGAAGCTGCTGGGTTTCTTCTCATGGAAGTCTGTGTGGGGACGCGAGGGATTGTGGGATAGGGGCACAGACTCCTGAGAGGCTGCTGAAGGAGGGGATCTGCTCCCTGGAAGCGAGGGCTGACACAACTCAAGGACAGGGTGCTGCCGCCCTACGGACTTGTGAACTCGTTCCGTTCCCACTGCAAGCTATTCATATGCTTCTGCTCTTGTTATTATGTAATTTCTCAGTCAGTGGATAAGAAAGATCTGCTATTATAACGTGGGGATCAGGAAACATGTTTAACCTGCTAAAGGATCTCAAGTGTGAAAACCCTGAGAATCACTAGACCCTGCTAAGTTGCTATGAATTGACTTTTATCTCAAAGCTAAAAGCTAATCCACACAAACTGAAACATTATATAAAATATATATATAAAGAAAGTAAAATGATGCCGAGGCAAATTCAATGATATTAAGGGAAAGTGAAATAAGACAGAAATGGAGAAATCCTCTGAAGAAGGAATGCAGTCTTTCTTGGAGCCTTTCTGTATCAGAAATCTGGCAGTGAAGATACTGATAATGTGGGAGGGATCATGGACTTTCTGTAACCAACCCCTCACTCCCCTGAGTTTGAAAGTTCTCAACCAAACAGTGTACGTAAAAGATATCTGCATGGCAGAAACCACCACCAGACCAGGTTAGTCCTCACTGGTGCTGACTGGTGTGATGGTGAAAGCTTTTTATGTTTTCAAAAGCCCAGATGAGCTCATGTTTGAAGACAGGGTTCATTCATTATGGAAGCTACCCCAGGAAGGGTGTTAGGCATAGGCAGAGTCAAGGCAGTCCTCTCCTCTGATGCAGGGGTATTGTCTCCTGTCCATTAGGCACAGCTCAGAATGGTCGCATCGATGGTGTTTTAGGAAGTCGAGGGTCCAACCTGAGGGAATGCAGTGCAGTAGTGGGGACTGTGGAGAAGGCGAAGGCGCCCACTCCATGCTCCTGCCTGGAGAACCCCATGCAATGGGAGAAGCGACAGCACCCACTCCATGCTCCTGCCTGGAGAACCACATGCAATGGGAGAAAGCAACAGCACCCACTCCAGAGCTCTCGCCTGGAGAACCCCGTGGATGGAGGAGCCTGGTGGGCTCCAGTCCAAGGGGTCGCGAAGAGTCAGACACGACTGAGCAACTTCCCTTTCCCTTTTCACTGTCATGCATTGGAGAAGGAGAATCCCAGGGACAGCGGAGCCTGCTGGGCTGCTGTCTATGGGGTTGCTCAGAGTCGGACACGACTGAAATGACTTAGCAGTGGGGACCTGGGGTCTGGAAGAGACAAACGTGTGAAAATTCTTACAGCTATAGCTGGCACGGAGATCACACGCCCCCTTCAGTCTATCCGGAGGGTTCAAACCATGACTTGATATGCGGTCTGTATTTACAAAGGGCTTGGTCCTCCCCCAACACTCTCGCTCATCAACACTCCTCTCACAGGTCCCTTCAACACTCCCAAGGTTAAGTCAGTAGAAACTTTCTCACTTCTCCTTGTATAAATAATTCAAGAGTTCTTATTTTAATTTTTTCTTTTTGGTCTCTTTTGGTTTTCCTTTCTTAGAAGAATTTTCCATTTATGTTAGGGGCATTGGGGGAAGCTAATTGTTTATGGTTCTGGCTGTGTCAAAATCCTAAACCAAAAATTTGGTGGTATTCTTCCCTTGAAGTTGTCACAGCTTCCATATTTGGTTATCTACAGGGTCTCAGAAAAAAATCCTTCTTATTTTTAATGTCACGTAGATGCTTCACGGGTAACAGGAAGCAAGCGAGTGCAAAGTCTGTTGCCTTGTGGCCTCTGTGCTTGCTAAGATGAAAAGACAGCAAAGGTGAGAGGAGAGAAAGAAGCAGAGCCCCCACGATGACCAGCACTGTCACAGACAGCACTGCAGCAGGAGGCCACTGCGCCACCCTCAGCCGGAGTCCTGCAGAGAATGTTCCAGAAGAGAGGAGCTGGGCCCATGTGGGACACACACAATTTGCATATATTATTTCCTTTAATTTCACAGTAACCCCTACTGATTTGTAAATGAGAAATCTTGAGTTTCAAGAGATGAAGCAACTGGTTCAAAGAGCTAAGAAGTGACAGTGCCAAGATTAAAATCTTGCTATAATTTCAGGCTCAGAAGAGAGGACTTATTGAGAGTAAAAATTGATTGCCCTTGCTGGTACAGGAAGTTTTGTTGTTGAGATTAATTTTGTGTAGTGGTTTTCCAAATACATTCTTAGAAAACTACTGCTTCTTCAGTGGTTCTAGAATATTTTACTTTAACTTCATTCATGAAATAGAGTTCTATTTTTAATAAAATACATGTGTTATATACCAACACCTAGGAAACCATGAAATTATTCATTTGAATTCTTATTGGTTAATTTCATAAGCAAATGTTACAAATTAGGACTTGCAAAAACAAGGCGATTCTATTAAGAAAATAATTGTTTTTCTACAGTTGGAATTTTGTCACCATCCCATTTCTCTGCTTCTCTTTTCAGCAATATCTGTTGAAAGAATTACTATCTGTTCTTACATCTCCTAAACCTCCATGTTCCCTTCAAGCCAGTCCAGTCGGGGTTCAATGCCATCCACTTCCATCCACTTCACAGAAGCCTACCCTAGCCTGTGCCAACACTGCCTTGGCCAAATTAAGCCAGACAAATTTGGGTTGGGTTTTTTTGGCTCTGATTTTATGTGACCTCTCAGAAACATTCAACATAGATGACAGCTCCACTCCCCAAGCCTCTCCCACTGCCCCTCATGTCTTCCAGGACACCACATTTGTCTGGTTTCCCTTCTCCCCTGACATCCTTCACGGTGCCCAGCTCTGCATCTTCTACCTTAATTTGGCCCCTAAATATTGGGAGATCAGCACTCTCCCCTCTGCTCCTCCCAGTAACCCTCTCTTTAGGCTATCTAATCCAATCTCAAGGGTGTACACACTACATGCTAGTAACTGTTAACTGGCAGCACAAGCTGGAATCAAGATTGCCGGGAGAAACATCAATAACCTCAGATGTGCAGATGACACCACCCTTATGGCAGAAAGGGAAGAACTAAAGAGCCTCTTGATGAAAGTGAAAGAGAGTGGAAAAGTTGGCTTAAAGCTCAGCATTCAGAAAACTAAGATCATGGCATCTGGACCCATCACTTCATGGCAAATAGATGGGGAAACAATGGAAACAGTGACCAACTGTATTTTCTTGGGCTCCAGAATCGCTGCAGATGGTGACTGCAGCCATGAATTTAAAAGACACTTGCTCCTTGGAAGAAAAGCTATGACCAACATACACAACATATTAAAAAGCAGAGATATTACTTTGCCAACAAAGGTCTGTCTAGTCAAAGCTATGCTTTTTCCAGTCGTCACATATGGATATGAGAGTTGGACTATAAAGAAAGCTGAGTGCCGAAGAATTGATGCTTTTGAACTGTGGTGTTGGAGAAGACTCTCGAGAGTCCCTTGGACTGCAAGGAGATCCAACCAGTCCATCCTAAAGGAGATCAGTCCTGAATATTCATTGGAAGGACTGATGTTGAAGCTGCAACTCCAATACTTGGGCCACCTGATGTGAAGAACTGACTCATTGGAAAAGACCTTGATGCTGGGAAAGATTGAAGGCAGGAGAAGGGGACGACAGAGGATGAGATGGCTGGATGGCATCACCAACTCAATGGACAAGAGTTTGAGTAATCTCCAGGAGTTAGTGATGGACAGGGAGGCCTGGCGTGCTGCAGTCCACGGGGTTGCAAAGAGTCGGACACAACTGAGCAACGGAACTGAACTGTTAACTAGTTTCACTTGCCAAAGCCCTGACATGCCTGAAATTTGCAGCAAAGAGAGGATATATTTGCAAGGCAAACAAGGGGAGGGGAGAGGTCTCGGACCTGCCTCTCCAAATGCAGTGGGCTCAGAGGAATTGCAGGATAAAGAATAAAGAAGCAGGCATGGGGAAAGGGGGAAACGAGACTGGAAAAGGCGTAGTGAGTGTCCTGCACAGGCAGAACCAGCGCCAGGTCTCCGCGGCACTGAGCACGCTGAGGGTGGAGCTCTGGCCCTCTGACGTCACAAAACCCACCAGGTGGACACTTGCGCAGGCCATTTGGAGCGTTGGCACTTCTAACCGGTCTCAACCAGCTCAGCTGGAACGAGACACAGCTGACTGCAGATACCTTATTGTTTAGTTAGCTGCAGCTTGGGGGACATGCAAGTCTTTTGAAGACCACCTTGATTAGTGAAGTCAGGTGAAACGGATTTGACTAATGATCACCCATGGTTTTATTCCTAACCCTGACATTCAGGTTCACATTCAGTTGCTTATGCCAGCTCTCCAAGGTCTAACAGATGTCACATTTAAGATGCCCAGAGCAAAACTCTTGAACTTCCCCTTCTCAATCTAGTTCTGACCTATTCTTTCCCACCTTGGAAAATGACTTCACCATCTATCCAGTTGCTCAGACTAGAAACGTGAGTCACCCTTGACTCCCTTCCTGAATGTCCTGCAGCCAACTTATGCAACTTACCCTGCATCACGCCACCTCTCTCCAGCTTTGTGGCTGCCATTTTAGCCCAAATAACTGTCACTTCTCCGAGATTCCTGCCCCAGGCTTGTACTTCCACTCTTTCCTGCTTCCTGAAATATCAGATCTTTATACCAAAGCTCAGAGTTTCTCGACTGGAGCAGTACTGACATTTTAGGCCGTCGATCTGATTGCTGTGGGGGCTATCCCAGGTTCAGGGGGTGTTTAGCAGTATCCCTGGCCTCTGCCCACTAGATGTCAGTAGCACTTTCCAGTTGGGACAACCAGAAATACCTCCAGACAGTGAGAAAGGTCCCCTGGGGGGCAAAATCGTCCCCTGTTAAGAATTACTGCCATAGCCAAAGCAATTTTTATTAAAACAAAAAATCGCAGATGATAATAAATGTTGAGATAAAATAATAAAAAGTAATGTCACCTCCCTACTTTAAGCCCCCGCTGACTCCCCGAGTCTTCCGCGTGTCCAGGAAGGCTCTGCGTGGTCTAGCTCTGCCGATTTATCTCACTCTGCAGCTCCCAGCGGCTCCACTGCTATTCCTGCTATAAATTACGCTCATTCTCGCACAGGGCACTGCCCGTGGTGTGTGCAGCTGTTTCGGCTGCTTCTCCCTAACTTCCTGACTTGGGCACGACTTCTCTCCACATAATGGACCTCGCTTCTCTGCATCCTTATCTCCCTTGGCTGCATTCCTGTCCAGCCTTACATTTCCACAGCGCCCTTCTTCACAGCATCTCCAGGCCCCTGAAATTACCTTCTGCCTATGTTTGCTTGTCTGTCTCAGTGAAGGGAAAGCCCCTAGCCTGTGACAAGATGCCTGGAATAGCACTGGGCAACCAGACGCTTGAGAAATATTCATTGATTTTTAAAAGCCTTCCTGTCTTGACTTCACATACTGAAAGGATTGCACGTGAAACTTCACAGTGTAAACATTTTAAAAAAACACAGGTGTTTTTTATTTTCACTAGACCAGGATATCCACACAGAACTCACATGAATTCCTGTGTCAACGCCGTGTTTTAGGTGACAAACGTGGGAACTGCCCCTTTTGTAAGGAAAGGCCGCTAGCGTGATCAGACTGTGACCGGAGCCCTAGTGCCAATAAAGGAAGTTTGGCAAAATCCACACCGCGAAACTCTGCTAAGTGACCTAAGCTGTGCGGAAACCCATCCCGAGAGGTGACGTCCTAATGCATCTATCTCCTGTGCCAGAGAGCCTTCGCTGGATATCAGCTTTGTCAGGGGAATGAGGTCTTCATGTCTCAATGCCTGCGGATTATGGTCACGTGCTTAACTGCATCGATCTGCTCAGCGTGCCGTACTTGCTCTGGCCGCCAGCCAAGAACCTCCAAGAGAAGGAAGCGTCCAGACGGCCGTGACACGGGCTGCGGAAAGGGGTCACAGCAGCAGCGCGCCAGTGCTGTGCATGAAACGTTAGGCCCCGCACCCTGACACCTCGCTTAAGCCGCAAGCCTAACGGGAAGGTGCCTCGCGGGCTGCGGTAGTCCCGCGCTCACAGAAACCGGGTGTGTGTCGCGAAGGAGCACTGCTCAGCTGGCCTGCCGTCTGGAGGGCGGAGCGGGGGCTCTGCATGGGGGCGCCCTGGGGCTCGGCCATCCGGGCAAGGACCTCCGAAGTCGTGCAGGTCGGGGTCACGCGGACGGGGGAGCAGAGAGCCCTCGGGGCCCCGGAAGGGCTGGCCGAAGGCCCAGGGCAAAAAGCAGTGCTCCCGAATTGGGGAGCACTCGGGCTGGGAAGCTGGGCAGTCGGGGCTCAGCGCCCGCTCGGCAGCTTGCTGGTGAGAACGTTTCTCTTCTCATAAGACGGAAATAGCATAAAACGTGCTAATGTAAACTCCCTGCGCCAGGACGGGCGAGTCCAAGTTCCTCCTCCTCCATCCTTCCAGGCTCCACGTGCCTTCTCTACCTGACCTTGAAACCGGCAGAGACCTTCAGACAAGCCCGCACTCACCCTTCTGTTCTCCGCGGCTTCTGCCAGCTGCCTCGGAGGAAACGAGAGGCTGTGTGGCTGCTGACATTGCGCCGCCCTCTCTTCTGTGAACGTGATCGAAGGCTTGGCAGGAGGGAGCATTTGGGGGAGCGCCTG
>SJYC01031262.1:0-13269 GCA_006408675.1 Madoqua kirkii | reverse complement strand
AGCATTTGGGGGAGCGCCTGCGCCCACCCTCCCGCCCGCAAATTGCCAGCCGACAGGAGAAGGGCAGGGAACAGCAGACCCCTGTCCTGCTAGGCTGCTCATCACAGATGCCCCTGACACTTCACAGCCATTAGGATAAAAGGGGAGTCTGCCAGCCCTGGCTTCACTCGATGGGGGAATAAACAATAGCTTGCAGATTAAATAACGCAGGATATTTTATATTCTAGTTTGAGAGTTTAGCAGAAACTGAGAGCATGATAAATAAAAAGGGCTGCGCTCGCCTTTAATAAAGCAAACAGACCAAGGAGCCATTCATTCACTGTATGAAGGATTTGTCTTCCAGGGCAATCATGCAAAAAGGCTTAGCCTATCTTGCAGATGAAAAACTGGCCTGACCCCATCCTGCCCAGCTGGCTGAACTTTGCAAACAGGGTTTTCAAAGTGCTCTTTTTCAATTAATGTTTTAATATTTTGAGGCTTTTCATGGAAATTATAGGTCTAGCTGTTCAAGATGACTTCAGCGACTGCCTGATTTACAAATGCACCCAAGCAATGCCAATGGCCTTTGCAAATTAGATTTTTAAAATAATTCACACGGCGGCTTTTTAATGTACTCAAGTGCTTCCCAGATGCCGCCTTCTCGCCTCATTCTGAAGCACAGATATTTCAGAGTGCACATTTCAGCTCTTTTTTCATACCTTTCCCTTTCAGATAGCTTCGGCGCTGCTTTCATTAATCAGAATAATGAAAAGAGAAGCATGAGGCTCAAGGTCAGATGCCAGTCATCAGGCTGCGTTCACGTGCAGGCTCCGATCGCCACCAAATCCTCAGCCCTCTCTCAGCATCCAGCGCCTGTTGTGTTGCCACAGCTCCTTGCTGTTTTGATCCTCTCCATACATTTGTGGCCAAGGTCGTCTTCTTAAGACATGGCTCTCATCACTTTATTTCCTGCTCAAGAAATAAAAGCACCATGCTGCCTCCCGTCTAAACTTTCCATTCCCCATACTGGCTTTTTTTGCCCTATTAAAAAAAAAAAGACTTTCTTTTTAGAGTACTTTTTAAGATCAGAGCAAAGCTGATCTTAAACTCAGAAAATGAAGAGTTCCCATATAGTCCTTCTCTCCCGCGCCACCCTAAGACACACAGCTTCCCTCATTATCAGCCTCCTGGCCTAGAATGGTACGTTTGTTACAATTGCTGGGCCTGCATTGATACACCATTATCATCCAAAGTCCTTAGCTTAGGTTAGGGCTAACTCTTGGTGTGCTATTTTGGGTTTTGACAGATGCACAATGACCTGTCCCCGCCCCTCTGGTCCATACAGAATGGTTCACTCCGCTAAATCCCCTGTGTTCTGCCCGTCCATCCCTCTTTGTTCTCCAGCCCCTGGCAACCATCGATCTTGCTGTCTCCATAGTTTTGCCTTTTCCAGAATGCCATGCCGTTGGATTCATATGTTACCCAGCCATTTCAGACGCGCTTTTTTCGCCCAGTAATATACGTTTAACATTGCTCCGTGGCTTCCCGTTCTCTTTAGCACTGAATACTCTCCCACTGTCTGGATGTGTTCGTTTTTCTCTGCACCTACTGAAGGGATTCTCATCAGCGATTTTGAATAAGCCGCAATAAACATGGGAGTGCAGGTTTTTGTGTGGACACAGTTTTCATCTCATTCGGGTAAATCCCAAGAAGTGCAATCGCTGCATTGTATGGTAAGAATATGTGTAATTTTGTAAGAAGCTGCTGAATTATCTTCCCAAGTGGCGGTTCCTTTTTGCATTCCCACTAGCAATGAGTCAGAGTTCCTATTGCTCCACTTGCTTGCCAGCATTTGGTGAGGCCAGTGTTTGGGATTTTTGCCATTCTATGAGTGTTGCAGCCTGACTTTTAAATCCTGATTCTCTTTACCTTGTCTTTCCAAACGGGCTTGCCGTGTTTCCAAACAGGAGCATCCTACTGTTGTCCAGCCTGGGTTCCAACTGAGCCCCCACTGGCCTTGGTTCCAGGTCTGTGCCCTTGTTTTTCCTCACATGAAAGCCTGCCACTTCTGGGTCAAACCATGCTGTGCTCTTCTCCACGAGATCTTCTTGACTATACCAGACATCATTTCTCTTCCCTTGCTGCGAATGTCTCTAAAGACATGCTTGTCAACCCAAGAGGTACTGCAGACTAGCTCCCATCCCTAGAGATTCTGCTGTTACTGAACTATGAGCAAGGACCTTTAAAAGTTGTCCTGATGACTCTAGATGTGCTTCCAAGGTCAAGAGTCAAACCCTAGGACTTACAGTCGTCACCAGACGATCCAGTACCTTGCATGATCAGGGTCTCTGGAGGAAGGACTCAGCACCAGTAATTTTTAAAACTCCCCAAATGGTTATAACGTAGAGTTCAGACTGAGCACCACTGGGATTCTACCTTACAACTTGCCCCACATGTATTTTATCTACTCAACCAGATCCCCAGTTAATATTTGGGGTTTCAAAGACTCCCAGTTAATATTTGGGGTTTTTACTTTAAGATTGCTGATCCCAACCCATCCCCTATCCCTAAAATACACCACAATACAGAATACACAACAGAAATTCAGTTCAGTTCAGTTGCTCAGTCATGTCCGACTCTTTGCAGCCCCATGGACTGCAGCACACCAGGCCTCCCTGTCCATCACCCTCTCCCAGAGTTCACTCAAACTCACGTCTATTGAACTGGTGATGCCATCCAACCATCTCATCCTCTGTCATCCTCTTCTCCTCCCACCTTCAATCTATCCTAGTATCAAGGTCTTTTCCAATGAATCATTCTTCATATCAGGTGGCCAAAGTATTGGCACTTCAGCTTCAGCATCAGTCCTTCCAATGAACACTCAGTACTGATTTCCTTTAGGATAGTCTGATTGGATCTCCTTGCAGTCCAAGAGGCCTTCAAGAGTCTTCTCCAACACCACAGTTCAAAAGCATCAATTCTTCAGCACTCAGCTTTCTTTATGGTCCAACTCTCACATCCATACATGACCACTGGAAAAACCATAGCCTTGACTAGACGGACCTTTGTCAGCAAAGCAGTGTCTCTGCTTTTAATATGCTATCTAGGTTTGTCATAGCTTTTCTTCCAAGAAGCAAGTGTCTTTTAATTTCATGGCTGCAACAGAAATTAATAGTAAGTAAGTATCTAAGTAGGTAAATAAGTAAGTCTAGGCAGCCTGTTTGATTTTTATCACTTGTTTAAGCCCAGGGATTATAGGCAAGATCATATGTTTCAATATCAAATAGGTTATTTATGAAATTACTATCCCTTGACCAAAGGCTAAAAATGTACCCTCCACTAAGTGCTTGATATACGTGCCGTCTATTAGAGCACAGATAAGCTGAGTGAGTGTTGAGCTTTACCCCAACAGTGGACAGTCTGTCACACCACCGAGGAAAAGAAAAACGTCAATAAAAAATGAGGAAAAGAACCATTCACTACAGATCTTTTGTGTTGAGAATTTTGCTGATTCTTGTTTCATGGTTTTGTATGATGTCATCATTACCACTTGCTGACTTAAAAAAAAAAAATGACTGTCAACCAGAAAACAAATGTTACTTGCTGGCCCATCTGAGCTGAGCCTCTAGATTTTTCTTACCAACTTCACTGCATCCTGAAAATAAGATTCAGACCTCAAGAAATTAGTTTTCTTCCTTTCTTTCCCAGGCACAAAGCATATCAGGAAAAACTTACTGATGGTCCAATACAGCAAAGTTCCCACGAGATGAGTCCCCCCCAGACGGTGATGTTCATAGTTAGTCCATCGACTCAGTTGTCTGCTGGAGTGGTTGAACTTGCCTTCCCTAAAATTCGTCTCTTTTAACGTTTTCTGCCCACTGTGATGCTGCTGTAATAAGAAAGCAGTGAGAATGTTTACTTGGTGAAAATATGTTGCTTCTAAGTATGCAAATAGTGTTAAAGTGAACTTTAAGCCCATCAAAATGCAGAAGCCAGGTTCTGGTTCTGAAAGTTGACTGAAAACCTGTGTTTATTTTTCCCTCCTCCATATCTCAAAGAAATGACAGTCAAGATACCCAAAGAGGGATAAATGATGGTAATGTGTGACACTCTTCCTTTCTTTTATCCTTGCAAAAAAATTTTCCTCTGAGTAGCCTTTAAACAGTTTTCTAAAATGTATTGATAATGTCCCCTGATACCATAAGGATGTGGAAATCCTTTATTGTTTATATGCTCTTCTAGGCAATGTAGCCATACACATCAGTGATAAATTATGAGCTGCCTCGTCTGGCTGGCCAAGCTTGGGAACATCTCCCACGCCCACAGCCCTTTTCAGATGCGATCTTTCCCCAAATCTCACGGTTGCATGTGACCTCCAACCCGGTTTAGGAGAGCCAACAGGTGAGTTTTCCCTAGAAAGACCCCTCTCAAGAGTTCTGAATGTAAGGAGTTAGAATGAGCTATCCACTGGGGGAATTAAGTGAAATACCCAAGGAGAGAAAGTAAGACATCAAAGTCACGAATAATCAGGAGTACTGAGCGACAATAAATAGAAGCCGTGCAAAAGAGGGGAAGCTGGTGGGAAGAGCAGGAGCAGGAAAAGCAGAAATAGTAAGCAGATGAAGGCCAGTGGAATCAGACAGGGCCTTGGGGAATCCTTTTTAAGGAGGACAGCCTCGGTCAGCACGCTTTTCTGGCTTTTAACCTTTCATGAAAACAACAGTCCCATACACTAAAAATATCCGTGCAGGAGCGCGGGGAAAAGCAGACTACCTGAAGTTCCTTTTCTAAGCTACGTACTAAGGAAAACACAGCCTCCCTGACTTCTCTTCTGCTAAGCTATGAAGAAGCTCTTCAAGCATAGGTAGCCTGTGGCAGCGAAGAAACACGGCGGGGAAAGGTCTGGATTTCAGCCCGAGGATTCCTTCTGAATTCAATGTCTGATTCCATAGGTTGTGTTTATGTGACATCAAAGTAACTATTTTAACTTGTGGGGTGAAAAGGGAGTCTTTGACGCCACATAGACAAGAGGCTCAAGGATCTTTCTTGTTTAAGCTCTTTGGTTAGCATTTGTAGAAAGAGCCCCTCTCCTGCCAGACTGCGCTGTCATTATTTTCCTCTTCCATAGAGGAGCTACAAATCACTCAGAGGATAAACTGGCAGGTGTTATATAAACACTGAATACAACCGAACATTCCTTTCAAACAGTGTCATGGTAAAACCCACAAGGCCTCAAAGACTTTGCAGTAGTCTGAAGAAGAAAGCAATACAATAGCCTCAGAAATACTGACATAGCTAGTGAAATAAATCTACAGTATTGACTTTGAGAAGAAAAAAGCCCAAACACGAAAGCAACAACAAAACAAAGGGTCTATATTTAAAAGGCAGCGGCCACTGTCAGAGGAGATGAAAGGCCTTCCTGCAGCCACGAGCGCTGCGGCTTCCCGCAGGTTCAAAGTGCGTTTGCGCCCCAAATTAGAGTTTACTGTCACTGTGTGATTAAGGGAGTATGGTGAAAATGGCTATGTGTCTTCTGGAATAGGTAAGAAGTAGAAAAGATAAAAGCTATTTCCTGTTGTTTTTCTTAGGACTTCAAGTCAGCTCTTGCAACAAATGTTAGCTTTATTTTTACACGGGAAACACTTTATTTTCCTGTTCTCTTTGGTCCAAGTCACACTCGTTTATTGAACATCTAGTATGGGCCACTGATGAAAGATGCCGAATCCTCAATGACAGAGAAGCCTCAGTGTGGAGAGTGGGATTCAAATGGGGGCAAGAATCTGTGTGGCCACAGGGCAGAAAGGACACGAGGTGGGAAGTAACATCCGAAACAGACCTGAAAAGCCCGGGCAGGTGGAGATGGCAGCAGGCTGTGCGCCATGCTGGAAGGGCAGCACAAGACTGAGCATACGAGACCATCAGGCTCTGAGACAAGGGCAGACAGTCTGGCGGAACTGTAGGGGGTAGGAGGAGACAGTTGAAAGGGCAGACGGAGGCTGTATTAGAATTCTTTAGGTTCAGGATTCTTTAAGCTCAGAAATACAAGAATTGGCCCGCTTCACTGCAAAGTCAAGGGGAGCTCCGGCTTCAATCAAAGCTGGATCCGAGGACTCCCACCTTGCCCTGTAAATGTCTCTTTTCTCCCTGTTGGTTTCATTATCACGTTTTAGTTGTTAACTCCTGGCAGCCGCAGTCTCTTATCATACCAATTCTAGCAGTCTCAACAGAAAACGAGCTTCTTTTTCTCAACTGCTCAGCCAAGACTCAGAATAGAGATCCTTTGTTCTGATTTAAGTCATTTCTGCCTCTCCCTGAACCAATTACTGTGTCTGATGTCCACTCTCGGAGCCAAGAAGAGGGATCAGTGCCAGTCAATTCATATGGACGAGGGAATGAGTCCCCATAAGGAATCCTAAAGACTCTACCACTGTAAGAGCTGGCTTCTGGGATGGAGAAACAGCAGGTGTCCCCACAAGGGGCCATATTCTGAGGGCTCTGAAACCAAGCTGGAGAATATGCATTTGTTCCGGCCGTGGAGAGTCATCAATCATTTCAATGCAGAGAACCAGAGTAATGGAAGCTGTTCCAGAATGATCTGCCCTAAGATGAAGGAAAAAATGAGAGCTGGAGGCAAGAGGCTCTCTTATCAATAACCTCATCAACAATCATTTCTGAAAAAGAAAATGAGAGTTCAAACTAGAATTGTAGTCCTAATGTGAAGGTGACGGATTAGAGATGGAAGTTGCATCAACTTGGTTATCAGCTGAATTCCGTGGAAGAGAAAGAAAATGAGTCATCAAGGATGATTATTGTTTGCAACACCTGGTCAGCTGGAGAAACAAGGAGTTAGGAGTACTTTGGGGGTGAAATTAGTTGAGCTTGGCAGTACTGAGTCTGAGGATAGGTGATGCTCCCAGTGGAGACTTTCATCAGGCAGCTGGAAAGGGAAGTCAGTACAATCCAGAAGCAGAGCCAGGTGCCTACGGGTAAAGGGGAAGCATCAAGGTCATCCCAGGAGACAGCAACAGAGGCCCAGGGCAAGAGCGATCCTGGGCGGAGAATGACCGCCCGAGCCGGTTTCTATGTTCGCACTCATCAGTTGTGAGACGGTCCCAGGAGGTAATAAAGAGCAGGCAAGAGCCTGGGGTTTCGCCCAGGCGGTCTCAGTGGATAGGCACCAGGAAAGCGCGCAGGGCGGATGGTGTGAGCAGCTGATGTGTTGATCTCTTCCCTAATAACTGAAAGTTCTCATTTCTTCCTTCCACTGTCTTCTCATTCCTCATGTATAAACTGACTCTCCAAGGCTGTTAGCAGGCCCGCACAATCTTTCTATTCCCAAGTCTTTAGTTAACTCTTCTCAAAATAACTCCTCTGTGGGTCATCAGCTCCTCTCATCTCTGTCACATCCATTCCGAGTTCTTGGGAAAGCAGCATTCCAGTGCAGGAAAGATCTTGGCTCCGGAGCAGAGTCACCGTGAGACTGGGGCCAAAGTATTGATCTTCTGAAACCCCCGTTTCCTCACCTGAAAAAAACAGTAACCATCCCTACTTTACAGGGTTGCTGTGAAGATAAGTAAAATGTGTGTGGCGCAGAAGCAGTGAGGGTGTGTTTAGCATACCCAGGTGTACGTCCTAGAGAAAAGTAATTGCAAGGCAGGAGTTTTAATCTGGATAAGAACTCCATCATCCTGCTCTCGAACTGTTTTACTCCACTCCTCACTGCGCCCTCCTCCGTGCTCTCCTCCCAGAAGCACACGGAGAAGTTCAGTCTGCGACCCCCACAGACAGCCCTCAGCTGCACGGGTCACAGAACCTACGGAGGACGGTGAACCTACGGAGGAAGCCTTCACCTTTGCCAAGAGCACGGTGAGGCTGCGGGCATGGCAGAGGCGCTCACAGCCCTGGGCATGCAGGGGCAGGGGAGGGCGGAGGCAGCTTTCAAGCCTCTGAGCTGCGATCTCCTTCACAAACAAACCAGAACGCCACTAACGTTCATTCCAACCCAAGTGAGGACCCGAGGCGAGTGGGGTTTGGAGGTGCGTTGTCACGAGAGATGGCAGGCGAGAGGCTGGCATGTTCTAGGAAGGGGGGAGGGAGCAGGACAGGGCTAGGAGCACAGACGGCAGGTGAGCTGAGGACAGGTGGTGTAAAGGGTCGTTCCTACACGTGCTCTTGGTGCTGGCCCAGTCCCGCTGGGGAACGAGGGATCTGCGGAGATGTGTATAAGAGACAGGGCAGAGGCGCTCACGGCCCTGGGCATGCAGGGGCAGGGGAGGGCGGAGGCAGCTTTCAAGCCTCTGAGCTGCGATCTCCTTCACAAACAAACCAGAACGCCACTAACGTTCATTCCAACCCAAGTGAGGACCCGAGGCGAGTGGGGTTTGGAGGTGCGTTGTCACGAGAGATGGCAGGCGAGAGGCTGGCATGTTCTAGGAAGGGGGGAGGGAGCAGGACAGGGCTAGGAGCACAGACGGCAGGTGAGCTGAGGACAGGTGGTGAGAAGGAAATGGTGCCACGTGGGAGAGCGCGAAAGGCAAGGCAAGGCTGCCAAAGCCAAGGGCCGCACTCTTTCCTGCATGCTTGAGGCCAGCCCCCAACCCCCAACCTCTCACTGTGCGCAGGGTGGGGAAGAGTCTGAAGGGTTAGGAAGCCCAAGAATGTCTAGTTGAGAAAACTAGCTTTGTGAGATTTTCTACTTTGTTCGTTTGCTACCGGTTAGAGTCAAGAGCCTGGACTTCCCTGGTGGCTCAGTGGTAATGCAGGAGACACGAGTTCGATCCCTGATCTAGGAAGATCCCACCTGCCACGCAGCAACAAAGCCCACACGTAGCACAACCCTGGAGCTCTAGAGCCTGGGAACTGCAAGTGCTGAGCCCGCCTGCCCGAGAGCCGCGCTCATCCACGAGAGAAGCCGCGGCAACGCGCAGCCTGGGCGCTGCAGGCAGAGAGTGGCCCCACTCTGCAACTGGAGCAAGGCCATGTGCAACGGTGAAGGCCCAGCACGGTGAAGATCAATTTTAAAAAAAATAAAATAATGTTTAAAAGAGCATCAGTTCAGTTCAGTTGCTCAGTCGTGTCTGACTCTTTGTGACCCCATGAATCGCGACACACCAGGCCTTCCTGACCATCACCACCTCACGGAGTTCACCCAAACCCACGTCCATCGAGTCAGTGATGCCATCCAACCATCTCATCCTCTGTCGTCCCCTTCTCCTCCTGCCCCCAATCCCTCCCAGCATCAGAGTCTTTTCCAATGAGTCAGCTCTTCACATCAGGTGGCCAAAGGATTGGAATTTCAGCTTTAGCATAAGTCCTTCCAATGAACACCCAGGACTGATCTCCTTTAGGATGGACTGGTTGGATCTCCTTGCAGTCCAAGGGACTCTCAAGAGTCTTCTCCAATACCACAGTTCAGAAGCATCAATTCTTCGGTGCTCAGCTTTCTTTATAGTCAACTCTCACATCCATACGTGACTACTGGAGAAATCATAGCCTTGACTAGACAGACCTTTGTTGACAAAGTAACATCTCCGCCTTTTAATATACACCTTCCTTATCTTTGTGTTTTGGTATCCCACCAAAGGAGTGAAGCAGGAGGACACGGGGAGCGGCGCGGGTGACCCCAGAGGGGACAGGAGGCCTGTGTGTGCTGCAGGCGGGGCCGTGCGTAGCACCGCAGATCCCTCGTTCCCCAGCGGGACTGGGCCAGCACCAAGAGCACGTGTAGGAACGACCCTTTCATGAATCATGCTATTTTGAAAAGGCCCTTCATCCATCAGGCTGACCCAAAATAATTACAACCGTCACATTCGGAAGCCCTGAAGAAAGCCCTCTCTTTGGCACTAAGATTGCAGCTGAAGCCGACGCTGCACGGAATGTGATGATTTATGCAACAGGAGGATGACTGGCTGTGGGGCAACAGGGAGATTTCTTCTGTAAGAATTTCTGCCGTGGCCTTTCCTGACCCTTCACTCTGGTGATGGAAATTTAAAAGTGAAATGAGTGCCTTTTCTGCGAGTTACTGCATTTTCCTCCCCTGCACTTAGCATAACTTGCTACTTGGGGGGAAAAGGGTAAAGGGCTCTGTTCAGTCGAATGTCTGGATTAATGATCTCCCTGAGCATCTCGGATTTAGATGGTAGGTTTGAGGGTGCAGAGAACCTGGGTATTTCCAGTGAGAAATACAGCTTTACTAGGGCGTGTAATAGAAAGAGAAGCTAATCACCAAAATGGTGATGAAATCCCAGTGAGGATGACGGCCTCAGTTTAGAAGTGACTTTAAGCTGTTCCAGGGAACGCCAGAGGGCCGTGCTTTCTAAGCCCTCTCTGCTCCTGTTGACCTGGTTTCAGGAAACTGATGCACACTAACACTAGCCCTGACCTTAACAAAGGGGAGTGGTGAGAAAGAGGGTGAAGTGTAGATTTGCCAAAATAAATTTGGTGATTTAACCGAAAAAGAATGAGCATCAGTTAGAGCTGGGGGCAGAGAAGGCCCAAAGGAACCACGTGACGGATCTCTATTTCCCTGAAATTGATTGAACATTTAAATCAAAAGTTTTCAAGATAGTTTTACAATAGCGTTTGACACTACAGGAAGTCAGGGAGAAAGGATGTCTGTGGTACTACCGTGGACAAAGCGCCGGCACCAGCCTGTGGGTTGTCATGTTTCCTTCTAGACAGGCGTGTTCCCTAAAGCCATCAGCATCTGTGACAAGACAGCTGTGAGAGAGTGAGGCTGGAATGCAGACGTCCACGCTGAACAGCTGAGACAAGCAGCGTGATGCAGAGAGACAGCGTCTGATTGGAACCAGGACACCTTCACCGTGGCTGGCTGCTGAAACACTCTGCACCACAGCAACCTCACAGGGAAGGACAGGAGAGGTTCTGAGGGGGAGGCTTCCTGAAAGCCTTCCACCCACCAAGCCTGCCTATCAAGGGTCAAGTGCCAGGGACCAAACACAGAAACGAGGCACTTGGCGTGGATGCACGAGCAAAACCTGTATGATGCAAAAATGCAATGTCACACACATGCAGAAATCTCACGGTCAGCTTTCTGATGACCTCCGGGACCCACTGGGCCCATCAGGAGCTGCCTGACAAGTCAAGACGAGGCTCCAGCACCCAACAAGCACTGGTAAAGCACTTGTATTACCCTTATGCATTCATAAAAATAAACCATGAGCCAAATGGATTGGTTAAGGTCATGGTTCCCAAAATAAGCACCAAGCCACCTCAGGGAGCCAGTGAACTAATGAGGGTACCGCAGGATGGTTAATATTTTCAGGGGAAACACAATAATGTTTGACATATGTTAGACATGGTGCCAACTATGAGCTCCAAGTTATTCATAAATTCAACATGGGATCAGACTATACTTCGATGATGTTGTGTTTTGTCAAGTTGGGTTATTGGCAGTTGCCATGATAAAAGAAAGCCAGTACTGAAAAAAACAGCGTGGGTCAGGAAGGAAAGGTGTCCAAGTTGATTCCATGGTTTGAAAAGTTGCGTAGCACCCACAGGCACACCCATTCCATTAGTGATATTCTAGTTATCCGGGAGTGAAATTGACAGGGCTTTTTAAGAGCCTCTTTCTGTATTTGTTATTTCCATGTGGGGCTGGCCTGGGTCTTGTTGCTGGCGTGGACCCTCTCTAGCCGTGAGCAGGGGCAGGCGTCTCATCGCGGTGCCTCTCTTGCGGCAGAGCACCCGCTGTAGCTGCACGGGCTTCCGCAGCCGCGGCGCAAAGGCTCGGCTCAGGGGCTGGGGCTTGCGGGCCTAGAGCACTGACTCAGTAGCTTAGTTGTTCTGTTCATGTGGAACCTTCTCGGACCAGGGATTAAACAGGTGTCCCCTGCGTTGCAAGGTGGATTCTATCCCCTGCACCATCAGGGAAGCCCCCAAAGTTATTTTTACAAATGGCTATTAAATTGTTGGATCAAAGGATTGTTGGATCAAAGGATTTAAAAAATGAACTGTTGGATATATCGTTTAGCCTAGACGTGCTATGAAAAAGAACTAAGACCCTAGAAATGTCATGAACCAATAAAGTTTGAGAATCTCTGGGTATTCCTGAAGTTTGTTCACATTCATAATGCACCTTTCCTGGGTCCCTCTCAGTTTCAAAGCAAGTCTGCACCCAGGTTTCATCTGTTCGGAAACATCTTCTGTGCCACGGATGCCCTGGTGGCGTGCCATGTTTTAAAGAATGCCGCACTGCTGTTTCTGCAGTTTTAAAGCCCCATTCATTCTGAAAATGTTGTTGCTGGAAAATATCCCAGTTTGTTCAATAGAAGGTTTTAAGGCAATAACCAAGACTCATATTCCTTCTTTGAATAGTCTGTTAGGAGCTAGCAGTTGACAACAATGAATACCATTTATTTCACCAGGAAAAATATGTCAGGCTGAGCTAGCTCAGGCAATGACAAGTACACCACGACTGACACCTTCCTGTTAATATGGTGCCGCTGCCACACGGGGAGCGGGTGCAACTGGCCACTGGGAATAAAACCCATCACAAGTTCAAAGACGCTACAACGTGAAAAAAGGTTTATGTATCAAGAAACCGACAAAATAGAATATCTGTCTCACAATGCCATGAGAGTCGAGGTAATAATGTGGAAAGATGTGTCGAAAGTAACATTGTTCTGATTAACTACCAGGAGATAAGGGCCCAATGAAGACATTGGAAGAGGCCACAGAAAAAGGGCTATGGCGTTAGGAGGCACTGAAGTAGGACCAACAGGGTTTCGGAATTAGAACGTAAACGTGCGTTGTGAGCAGCTCCCAGCTGGTGAAGACTGTCCCGTGAGTGCGCGGTGAGGTACGTGCACCTGCATTAGAACCTCATAGTGAAAGTGAGTGAAGTTGCTCAGTCGTGCCCGACTCCTTGTGACCCCATGGATAGTAGCCTGCACCAAGCTCCTCCGTCCATGGCATTTTCAAGGCAAGAGTACTGGAATGGGTTGCCATTTCCTTCTCCAGGGAATCTTCCCAACCCACGGATCAAACCCAGGTCTCTCACATTGTAGACTGATGCTTTACTGGCTGAGCCACCAACCCACCTGGCAAGTCCTTGGCCCTCTTTAGATCTTGTTCCAAAGTCACAGCCGCAGACTCAAGCCATGTGCTCCTGGCCCTGTCTCTGAATCAACCACATTCAGTGGTTGATTCAGAGACAGCCCATGGTAAGGTGAAGAAATGGCCTGCATATTTACAGAAAATCACATATATTTGATTCTTGAAAACAAGTATAGTTTGATGAAAGTGAAAGTCACTGAGCCGTGTCCGACT
>SJYC01031261.1:0-13453 GCA_006408675.1 Madoqua kirkii | reverse complement strand
CTTTGCCGACTAAGGTCCGTCTAGTCAAGGCTATGGTTTTTCCTGTGGTCATGTATGGATGTGAGAGTTGGACTGTGAAGAAAGCTGAGCACCGAAGAATTGATGTTTTTGAACTGTGGTGTTGGAGAAGACTCTTGAGAGTCCCTTGGACTGCAAGGAAATCCAACCAGTCCATTCTAAAGGAGATCAGCTCTGGGTGTTCTTTGGAAGGAATGATGCTAAAGCTGAAACTCCAGTACTTTGGCCACCTCATGCGAAGAGTTGAGTCATTGGGACTCTGATGCTGGGAGGGATGGTAGGTGGGAGGAGAAGGGGATGACAGAGGATGAGATGGCTGGATGGCATCACCGACTCGATGGACACGAGTCTAAGTGAACTCTGGGAGTTGGTGATGGACAGGGAGGCCTGGCGTGCTGCGATTCATGGGGTCACAAAGAGTCGGACACGACTGAGCAACTGAACTGAACTGAGATTATACTCGGTGCTTGTGAGATAGTCAGGCGTATGGTAGGCAACCAGGATACTGTTCCAGACTTGTTTGGTGCAGGAATAATGCACACCTCCCCTTGGTGGAATAACACCCTGCTGGAACTGTTACCAGGATCCAACCATCTAGGGGGAGAGTCAGCAGCTTCACGTTACAGCACAGTGACCTTTATTGGATACTGGGAATTTGTGCCTCTTAATCCCCTTCATTTATCTCACCCCTGCCCCCAACCTTCTCATTGCAGCGAGTTTATTCTCTGTACCTACAGCTCTTGTTACTGTTTTGTTACACTTGTCTGCTTCTGAGAGTCCACCTGTAAGTGAAAGCATACAGTATTTGTCTTTCTATCTCTGACTTAGGGCTTCCCTGTGGCTCAGCTGGTAAAGAATCTGCCTGCAATGCAGGTGATCCCGGTTTGATCCCTGGGTTGGGAAGATCCCCTGGAGAAGGGAAAAGCTATCTCCTCCAGTATTCCAGCCTGGAGAATTCTCCATGGGGTCTCAAAGAGTCAGACGTGACTGAGCAAATTTCACTTTCAGCTCCATTCAAGCTATCACAAATGGCAAGATTCATTCTTTTCAGTGTGGTATTTCAGTGTGTGTGTGTGTACCATATTTCTTTATCTGTTGGTAGGCACTTAGATTTCTTTTGTATCTAGACTACAGTTAACAATGCTGCTATAAACATTGAGGTGCATATATATTTTCTAATTGGTGTTTTACTTTCTTTGTATAAATACCCAGGAACGGGGTTGCTAACGCATATGCTCGTGCTATTTTTAATTTGGAGGGAAACCTCCATACTGTTTTCCATGGTGGCTGCACCAGTTTACATTCCAAAGGCTTTACCAAAAGGCTCCCCTCTTCTCCACATCCTCGCCAACACTTACAGTGTGTTGGCTTTTTGATGATAGCCATTCTGACAGCCGAGGTGATATCGCTGTGGCTTTGATTTACAGTTCCCTGATAATTAGTGGGGTTGAGCATCTTTCCACTTGCCTATTGGCCATCTGAATGTTTTCTTTGGAAAAATGCCTATTTTTCAAATAAGACTGTTTGTTAACTATATGCCTATTTTAAAATTGTATCGTTTGTTAACTACACAGTTTATTATCTGTGTGAGCTTGGGTCTTTTAGCCTCGGTTTCCCCATATCATAAAATAGAAATAATTGTGACATCTTCTTAGAATTGAAATGATTCAATAAGATAAAGTGTAAACCACAGATCTTGGCTTACATTTAGTGTTTAAACGTCAAAAAGGCTAAGATAGTCTAGGTCCTTTGCCACTTCTTTGACAGAATTGCATTAGCTTCTCTTGGGAGTTTGCTTTCCTGCCTAAAGTTTCATTTGGAGACGTCTCATGAGCAGCTAGTAAACACGGGCCAGAGCGGTCGCAGGCCGCTCCGCTCGCTCCGGCTCGGCTGGAGTCTCCCAGTCTGTGGCACCGTCGCGGCTTTCCCGAGCCGGAGCTGCACCTTCTCACTGGAAACCTCGTGTCCGCTCACACGCTGCGGCCCGTTCTCTGCCCACATTTCCAGATGTTCTCTGGAGCCTGTCACCGCTCGGGTTAAAATCCCCCGGCAGCTTCCCACCACACTGGGTAAAATCCAGCCCAGCGCCTGGACCTCCATCTGTGGCTCCAGCGCGACCCCAGCATGCCCTTACCTCCTCTCTCCACCCTCGGGACCTGCCCTTTGTTCCTGCAGCGGCCAACCCCATTCCCACTGTAGGGACTGTGATATTCCCCTGCGCTTACCACTCTTCACTCTGATATTTTTCTTGCTCATTAATTTATTTGGTAGCCATGTTTTCTCCACCTCCCCCAAGCCGCAGCCTTCAGAAGCTAAACTCTGTGAGAGCAGACATTTTGCTTTTTGCCATTTCCCCAGTGCCTAAAGAACTATCTGGCATTTATGAGGTATCCTATAAATAATTGCTTCATCATAAATACATACTCATCAGACACCAGCAAAATACCATTACTTGTGTACATTTCTAGGTACACAGTTTTCAGGAGGCAGCGTTCTGCACGCATACAGCAGGACCCGTGTCTGACAGGGAAGAACTGAGGTCTTGCCCAGGCGCCAACAGACAGTTTGCAGAAAGCCCAGGAAACGATGTTTCATTGTCACCTCCCTTTGTCTGAAACTGTATTGTAACTGAAAGCTCATTGTAGGATTTTTTTCCTCTTATATCTAGAAAGTCTTCGGGTTCTGGCTCCTGAAAGATTTTCTTGTCAGTCTTTATAGACGATATATCTCAAAGATTGACATTCTATAGCAATCTGAACAACTTGCAATTATTTGATTCACCTAGCATTGAACAAGTAAGCCATTCCAAAATTCCAGGCCAGGCTCTGAATAGCTACCAGAGGAGTTTATCTCTTCATGTTCATAGACATATAGGAATCTTTTTTCGCTCTCTCTCATTATCTCTGTGTTATTGGTGGACAAAATGTCAATTTACAGTTGAGATTTATTTCTTCAAATTCTTTACTCATGAATCAGGCAGAAACTGCAAGCCAAACACGCTCATTCCATTCTGAAGGACTAGTCTCTTTCAAGGCATCAGCAGTAACAGCATATAAATCTATCAGCATAATAGTAGTTGTTCAAGGCAAATCTGTAACTTGAAGGTGCAACAGAAGAAATGGTCCTCAAACTCTGAATCGATGTAGAAAAGATTGTTCAATTTATTTAAAATGTTCACTGAGCAACTACCATTACTCTCCAAGTACATGCAGTCAGCAAGCTGGACACCCGAAGAAAGAGCTTTGGGAAAAGTGTGTAAAATGTCAAGTGCAAGGCGAGGCACACAGAAGGTGCTCAGCAGACACTGGATTTCCCCTAAGTATCTTGATTTCTCCTGTGAATCTGGGCGTGTGTCTTCAAAAGTACTGTGACTCAGCTCAACTCAGATATGTCCCCAGGTGGGCATGCAGAGGGGAGCAGCCCAACCTGACAGCCGGGTCTGTGCCCTGCCTGGCACCGAGCTCCTCGTACACAGAAAATCTCTCTGTCTCCATAGGTTAGTCTTTTGTTTCTGTTTGCCAAAATAGGAAATGGGAGCCCTCGGAGATTAAATAAATTGTTCGATAATGTGTGATAGATGCAGAATGCAAATTAAGTTTTGTTCGTCCATACCCATATTCATCTCATTCAGAACACATTTATTGATCACCTGGAATCCCTGAGGCTGAAGATTCAAACAGGACATGCTCCAAATACCCAAAGAGCTTTCACTTAATGTGGGATGATACATACAAAACAAGGACCTTTTTGAAAGTGGAAATATCATCATGGAGGTACACTTGGCAGGCTTCCTGAGTGGTTCATACCGTAAAGACTCTGCCTGCAATGTGGGAGACCCAGGTTCTATCCCTGGGTCAGAAAGATCCCCTGGAGGAGGGCATGGCAACCCACTCCAGTGTTCTTGCCTGGAGAATCCCGTGCACAGAGGAGCCTGGGGGACTACAGTCCATGGGGTTGCAAAGAGTTGGGCACGACTGAGCAAGTAACACTTTTCACTTTTCCCACACTTGGTAGGACAGAAGAGAAAATGGCTCATTCTGCCAAGGTGGAATAGTGAAGGGATAGTGAAAACTTTACCAGAAGGAAAGCTATGACCCATCTAGACAGCATATTAAAAAGCAGAGACATTACTTGCCAACTAAGGTCCTTCTAGTCAAGGCTATAATTTTGCCAGTGGTCATGTATGGATGTGAGAGTTGGACTGTGAAGAAAGCTGAGCGCTAAAGAATTGATGCTTTTGAACTGTGGTGTTGGAAAAGACTCTTGAGAGTCCCTTGGACTGCAAGGAGATCCAACCAGTCCATCCTAAATGAGATCAGTCCTGGGTGTTCACTGAAAGGACTGATATTGAAGCTGAAACTCCAAACCTTTGGCCACCTCATGTGAAGAGCTGACTCACTGGAAAAGCCTGATGCTGGGAGGGATTGGGGGCAGGAGGAAAAGGGGATACAGAGGACAGGATGGCTGGATGGCATCACCGACTTGATGGACGTGAGTTTGAGTGAACTCCGAGAGTTGGTGATGGACAGGGAGGCCTGGCGTGCTGTGATTCATGAGGTCACAAAGAGTCGGACACAACTGAGTGACTGAACTGATTGAATAATAGATGAGTTCTGAAAAAATTAATAGGAGCTCACAGGGCCATCTATGGGGGGAGGAGAGAGAGACGGAGGTGGTATGGGAGTGCTGTGGTGTGGGGGCAGACACCAGGTCCCCGGGACTCGAGGAACAGCAAGTCGTTCAGTTTGCCTGGAACGTGGGTGGTGTGATGAGGGCGGCAGGAACTGACGCCAGGGGAGGGCGCACAGGGGCCAGCAGGAGGAAGGGGGTCAGACGAAAGAATTCAGGCTTGACCCAAAGGTCACAGGGATCCAGCAACCGGTTTTAAGCAAGAGGATGACATCCTTAGAAAGGTATGGTCAAAAGTCCCTCACTGGTGTTTGGGAAAAGGTTAGAGAGAGACTTATTCAAGGAGGCAGGAAGCCCTGAGAAAGGGCTTCTCTACCAGTCCTGGCAAGAAAGGCCCAGATCCACGTAGGGCTCAGAAACGCCCCCTGAGGCAGCTCTGCACCCCAGCAATGAGAACTGACTTCAAGGAGCAGGAGAGCCCTGTCCTCAGCCTCAGGCTCCTGGTCAGCCCTCCGGCTGGATTTTGTGAAAGCCGGCATTCCAGTGATGCCCGCCTTGCAAGGGCCCTGCAATGAGCCATCAGTCGCTCCTTTGCATCACGTTAAGGAGACCCTGTTAAAGGGAGCGGCAGACACCCCGGGAGGAAGGCAGCATTGCCAGCCACAGGTGCCCTGCCCTTAATTGCTTCACCAGACTAATTAGGTGGCTCCCCAGCCAGGCCCTAGTCAAACAGGACAGAACAGGTAAGTGCTGACACAGTGAGGGAGTAAACGAGACTCAAAGCACTGGGCACAGCCTGGGGAGAGTGGGGCTCAGGAATCTGGGCAGAAATGGGGCCCTGAATACAGAGGAGAAGAGTCAGGAGAGGAGGAGGGGCAAGGAGCTTTAAGGACCAGAGGAGGCCAGCAGGCTCATCAGGCCCGCAGGCCGCCTGGAAGACGCCTTTCCCTACCTGAGACAGTTCTCTGTCCTAGAGAGAGCCTCACCTGGGAGGGGAATGGGGACCAATCAGTGTTGCGTTTACAATCCAGCCTCGCCTGCAGAGCTCTGAGCAGGACACTGGATGCTTTCCAGGCATTCCCTCAGTTAACCCACACGACCACGCTACGAGATACCCTCACTGTTCCCAGGTTTCCCAGGAAACCGAGGCCCACGGTCATACCATTGAGCAGCAGTCAGGGCTTGAGTGTAGACCCGTTTGGCTCCAGTATCTTGACTGCTAAGTCAGCCTCGCACCTCTCACCACCCACTCCAGCAGACACTGCCTGACTCTTCTGACTGGCGTAGGGCTCCCATGGCCTGCGGAGGGGGGTTGACATTTAGAAATCCTTGATGCATTTAAAACATGCCAGCCCAGCTCCATTTGCACCCTACATGGGCAGACTTTACCGCACCATCAGCATTGCCTGGAGCTGCACTCTGTGCTGCACCAGGACACTCATCCTGCTGTCTAAGCACCAACAGAAGAGGTACCACCAGGGAAGGCGCTGGGTTCCTGCAGCAGGAAGTGATGAAGCTGGAATTACGACCCGAGTCTGCTTGACCTTAAAGGAAATGCGTGTCTGCTCCATGACCTTCTCAGATGGTGCCTGAGCTGAGCTTGACCAATGGGTCACAGAGGGGCAGGAAGTGCAACTGTAGGCAGAGGGCATACCACAGGCAACCGCGTGCAGTGTGGACATGGCGTGGCCAAGAAAAAATGCCTGGAGGATGGTGAGGATGCTGACATGCTGGTGGGAGGAGAGGGACGGCGGGAGATGAGACTGGAAAAGGAGTTTGGAACGACACTGGGAAAGCGATGATCTAGGAGGCATCCAGGGGACGGAAATGCCCTCGTGGTTGATGAGATGATGCAGGCGTATGGAGACTATGCGGAGAACAGCCTGCAGTGTTGTTGGCTGGTTACTACCAAGTTATACTGAAGCCTCACAGAGGGATAATTAGAAACCGAGGCTCAAGGTGAGCGCTTAACTAGTTTACAAAGAGGCCCTTATCTCCTGCAGAGGGAGAGCATCAAGATCTGGTTGCTGAATATCAGTGACACTTAAGTATTCAGCCAAAGGAGGTCTGTGTGATGAAGGGCTGGAGCTGGGAAAACCTGGGATACAGAAATGGGAAATGGGGAAATCTGGCTGGGTGCTTCTTTGTGGAGCCCCCCTGAATTACCAGAGCTTGCAGAAGCGTCCCACCTCCCTGGAGGAAGAACTAGCAGCTCCAAGAAGGAAGATGCTGCTGAGTTCTTTTTCCCACAAAGCACCAGATAACCCCCTCAGGAACTAATTCTACCCACATGTCTGACTGCCAAGCTAATTACTAGGATTAACCCCACATTACCTGACTGAAGATTTGCTGTACTGAGAAGGAAGGAAGGAAACCGATTTCTGTTGAAGAAGCTGCAAGAATTAGCATATGTTATATTAATACATGACCTGGAGACTGTGTCTGGGATTGAATTCCGGGGATACAGCATTTGATCAAGGGAGTTACAAAATAAAACTGAATAAGAAAAAATTCAGGAACCTGAGACAACTTTCTCAGGACATGGGATTTACTACCCTGGCAAGGACCCAAAGGGATGGGACAAATCTTCAGCTATGATGGCGCTTAGAAGCCTGGGAAAAACAATGTCCTAGGCTGGATAAAGTGGAAATGCCCGAGTTTGCCCTTCATATGATATAGGAGTGAATAAAAAAGCTAAAGAAACTGGGATGCTGGAGTAGATATATTATTGATGCTAGGAGGCCTCCTGAAGGATTGCATATTCCGTGAGGGGCCCAGAAGATTCCAAAGCCACTGGGAATGTGCTGGTGAGAGGAGCACCAGCACAGGAGTTCAGGGGTGGCCTTGTCTGCAGGCCAGGCAGTTCAGAGAACGGCACTAAGGATGGGAGGTACTAGAAGCTAGTCGGTGGAGCTCAGCCACTAACAGCCAGAAGGCTACAGTTACCATAACAACCAGCAAGGACAGGGTGGTGGCTGAGGATGCTTGATCCAGGAAGTTGTAGAGAAAATTAAGAGAGTATGGTATCCCAAGGGGCAAAATTAGCCAGTGCTGCTTAACGTTTACAAGCAGGAGCAAGACCAGAGGGCAAGAATCAGCTTCATGAACAGGTAGCCTCTGTCCCAGATCAAATCTAGGACTACCTGTGGGGCTTTTTATGGCCATCTGTAGGAGGGAAAAAAAGCCTAAGCCTGGTGTGCCTGTAGCCAGGTCAATATGTGGGTGGAAACTAAAAGTGGATGGTAATTGTATATCCTATATTCAGAAATGGCTTTGTAACCCAGTTGCTGCTAATTCCCTTCAGTCGTGTCCGACTCTGTGACTCCATAGATGGCAGCCCACCAGGCTCCCCTGTCCCTGGGATTCTCCAGGCAAGAATGCTGGAGTGGGTTGCCAATGCATGAAAGTGAAAAGTGAATGTGAAGTCCCTCAGTCATCTCCAACTCTTTGCAACCCCATGGACTGCAGCCCATCAGGCTCCTCCATCCATGGGAGTTTCCAGGCAAGTGGAGAGCAGAAATCTCCCCAAAGTGCAAGTTTTTATATGTAACAAAAAGAGACCCTAGGCAAGAATATATATATAGATTCCTATGACCTACCCAGATCAATAGCCGGGAACCTAGAAGGTAAAGCACTGGAAGACTAGGGACAAAAAGTTCTGGGATAGAAGCAAATAGCAAGTTATGAGGAATTTTATTTTCACAGTAACGCCCGACAGAAAGTCTCTACTGTGGAAGAGACAGTGAGCAATCAAGTAAACAAAAATGACAGTTGACATGAGCCAACTTTCATTACTGTCACGGCAGAGTGGAAATCCTGAGCCAGGAGCAGAGATGAACGCTACACGGGAACCTACAACATGTACTTCTGTTTGCTAAGGCTGATGTAGCTGCCACTGCCTCTGAATAGTTAGCCTGTGAACCACAGGCAAAAATTGGTGTTGACTCCATGCCCTGGCATTACTCACTGAGCAAACCAACCCGTGTGCTTGGCGGCAGGCAAACAACACTGAGCCCCTTCTACTTCAGACGGGCTGGTGGTCCGCCCTCAGAGTAATCGATCCCTATTCTGGATACATATTCGCATTTCCTCTTCACAGGTGCATAGGCAGTGTCCCTGTCTGGAGGCTTACAGAGTGCTTGAGCCACAGGACAGAATCCCATGAACATGGCATCCAATCAGGGGAACCACTTCCCAGCCAAGAACACAGTTGCTATCCCCCACGGCCTCCTCCAGAATCAGCCAGCCTCACAGAATGCTGGAACGACCTATTGAAGACACATCTGAAGCACCATCTTTAGGCCCGGCAGGCTATCAACAATGGGCTGGCATCAGAGGGCCTCTAAACGTCTCAGTAGGAAGAATGCATGGGGCTTCCCAGGTGGCGCTCGTGGTGAAGAACCTGCATGCCGAGGCAGGAGATGTTAAGAAACATGGGCTCGACCCCGCTGGGTCAGACAGATTCCCTGGAGGAGGGCAGGGGAACCCACTCCAGTATTCTTGCTGGAGAACCCCGTGGACAAAGGAGACTGCTTGGCTATAGTCCATGGGGGTCGCGAAAAGTCGGACACAACTGAAGCGACTTAGCACACGTGCATGCAGGAAGAACACGACCACCTGGGAACCGGGAGCGGGCACAGAAGAGCCCCACTCGTCACCACCCTCGGTGACCTCTCGGGCGCTCTGGGCATCTCCTTCCTTCAGTTCTGGACTCTGCAGGGCTAGAGGGCCTGGTCACCGACGGGGTCATACTCTCGTGTGGAAGGATGGCAAGAGCCTCTTGAACTGCAAGCTAGGACGGCTGCCCAGCCACGCGGACCCATCCAGTCCAAGGGCCAGCAAGTGAGAAGACGAGTCAGAGTCTCGGCAGAGATCGTTGACCGCAGCCAGAAGGAAGGAGGGGCTGTTTCCACAAGAGGAGGGCAGGAAAGCAGCTGAGCGGAAGCAGGCTGGCCCAGCTGGGTGCCCCTGGCGCTCGTTGCCCAGCTGTACCTGTGAACGCCGTATGCAGCAGGCCTGGCTGAGAAGGCTCTGATTTCCAACGTACCAGACCCCTCGGGTAGGGGTTACATCGCCAGGTAAGCCAGCAAAGGGGGCGTCCGGGAGTGAGGAGGACTGAGTGGACGGAGGGAAAGCACGCTTATCACTGAGGCGGGAGACCTCAGGTAGCCACGGGAGGCACAGTCATTCCACACACCTCCCTCTCCCAAGCTCCCCGCCAGCCATCCAGGCACGCTGTCCTCCCGATGCTCGGAGGGGCACTAACCCCGCTCCCCTGCGGCCGCCTGCCTCACTGCTGGGCACAGCGGGAGCGGGCGAGCCGCCGGCCCGCTTCCAGCAGGAAACCTGCTCGCTCAGGCCCCGTCGGCGCAGCTGGGGCTTTCTAGGCGCTTCGCTCTAGCCTGTGACTCTCCCACGCCAGCCTGCCTCCCCTTCTGCTCTGCCGGCGTCCAGGACCTCCCTGCCTGCACCAGCTCCCGGCCTGCGGGCGCGTCCCCCAGCGGGTCCCTCGCGGGTCCAGCCCTGCCCCGGCGGCCCTCAGAGGTCCTGAAGGACGCGCCCGCCTCGCTTCCTGCTCCGCGAAGGCCGGCCTCACCTGCCCGCTCGCTGCCGCTGCGCCGCTCCCGGCCGCTGAGTCAGTCACGCGCTCCTTAATCCCGCGGCATCGACAGCGCGGGGCAGTGCCGCCCAGCCTGGGTGGAGAGAGGACGGGCAGGCGGCGCTCCTCCAGAAATGCTGGCGGGAGAGAGGGACACTAGCAGGACCGGGGCTGGGGGCAACCGAGAAGGCGCGACCGACAGAGCCTCTGGAGCTGGGCCGGCGTGGTCACGCTTACAGGCTGGGGAGAAGGCAGTGAGGGGGCGGGCCGGAGGCCTCGGCGCGGAGCCACAGCGGGTGGGTGAGCAGAGCCTGGGCGCGAGCGCGGGGGAGCCGCGGAGCGCGGCCTCGACGACGCGGAGCGCGGCCTCGACGACGCGGAGCGCGGCCTCGACGACGCGGAGCGCGGCCTCGACGACGCGGAGCGCGGCCTCGACGACGCGGAGCGCGGCCTCGACGACGCGGAGCGCGGCCTCGACGACGCGGAGCGCGGCCTCGACGACGCGGAGCGCGGCCTCGACGACGCGGAGCGCGGCCTCGACGACGCGGAGCGCGGCCTCGACGACGCGGAGCGCGGCCTCGACGACGCGGAGCGCGGCCTCGACGACGCGGAGCGCGGCCTCGACGACGCGGAGCGCGGCCTCGACGACGCGGAGCGCGGCCTCGACGACGCGGAGCGCGGCCTCGACGACGCGGAGCGCGGCCTCGACGACGCGGAGCGCGGCCTCGACGACGCGGAGCGCGGCCTCGACGACGCGGAGCGCGGCCTCGACGACGCGGAGCGCGGCCTCGACGACGCGGAGCGCGGCCTCGACGACGCGGAGCGCGGCCTCGACGACGCGGAGCGCGGCCTCGGCCTTGGCGTCGCTGGGCTCTAGTGTCGGGGGAAAGGCCGTCTGCTGAGAGCGAGAAGCGTGGCGAGGGTGGCAGAGCCCACGAGGGGAACGAGGGCGCCCCCGTGTGAGCGGCCGCACAGCGCTGCGGGCGGGCGGGAGGCGGGCAGGCCGGGCTGTCCTGAGGCCGGAACAGGGCCTCTGCGGTCCCAGCCGGGGCGTGCCTTCAGCCTCCCCCGCAGGCCCTGCGAGGAACTGGAGGCGCAGGCCGCTGAGGTGATGGGGAGGGAGAGCAGCCTCTGAGGAGGCCCTGGGCGGAAGCCCCGAGTGAGGAGACCGCCGCGACCGAGTTCAAGGAAGGAGCTCACGCTGAAGGAATCATAAACTGACCACCTTTCTTCCTGTGTCTAATTCTCTCACATGAAAGTATTTTCCGCCCACAGATGAAGTCCTGGAGGCTCAGAGAGGTTTGTAGAGCATGCCCAATATTTTCCCTCAGAGTTCTGTGTATTGAAAAACTCACCCAAGATGTGGATTTGACTAGGTCAAGACGATATCTCTTCAAGGGAACAGAGATAATTGCACTGGCTGTGTTCAAAATGGGCTCTGGCAAGAATTTTAAGAAGTTGTGCAAATGAGATGGCTTCTAAAAACTTGTTCACTCATTATGAGGCCCCCTCATCCATTATCTGATAAAGATAATTTGAGTCAAGTAAAGAGTGAAGTTCAAAATGAAAGCAATAAAGGATTTATTTTCAAATCTGGTGATGACTGTCTTCCCATAAGCATTCTAGTGATGCAGATTTATGGACATATGTGACTCTGCAACGGGTCTTAAAATTATAGTGCATTCCCCACGGTGCCATCTTTGACAGCTGGTCCCACGCAAATATGAGACTGGACTATTAACCACACAACATCACAGATGAATGTGGGGAAAATGGTTCAGGCTGTCATTCGTTTTAATTTTTTAAGGAATTAACTAGAAGAAACATGAAAAGATTCATTATATACAGAAGAGGAAATGAAATTACTTTCCTGGTGTTTTCTTACTGGAGCTGAAAGAGATAATGCACTGAATTATGTGTAATGTATAACCACTTCACTAAGGAGAAATTTTATTAAAATAGCATTTTAAAAATCCAAAATTAATCAGATCTTTGGAAAGTTTATGGATTGTTTAAAAGAAAAAAAACGAGGTCAGTAGGAGTGCCAGAAAGAATTTGGGTTACAAGTTGATTCTGAATCACTGTTAATGTGCTAAGACCCTTGCTCATTGCAAGTAATACCCCGATTACAATGGATTTGTTTCTAATTTTTCATAAGTTAGTAGTTCAGAGCTTGAGACTCCTTGCTAAAGAAGAAAAAAGTACTGCCACAGAACCGATATGGGTCAGACCCATCGTAGCAGGGAGCTTTAGATGCCCAGTCCTTGGGATAGCAGATCCAGTGAGGCTGTTCGTTTCATGATGAAAGAATGGAGGCCCAGAGGGGGCCCGCATGGCGCTAGTCTACCCTGGCAGGGCCGGTCTGTGTTCTGCATCCTGGGAGGGGCTGTGGCATTTGAGAGGAAAGACGCAAAGCTTAGAGAAAGGGAGAATGGGAGGCGGTCAGTCGTGTCGACTCTTTGCGACCCCATGGACTATACTGTCCATGGGATTCTCCAGGCCAGATAATGGAGTGGGTAGCCGTCCCTGCTCCAGGAGTCAAACTCAGGTCTCCCACATTGCAGGCAGGTTTTTACCAGCTGAGCCACCAGGGAAGCCCAAGAATACTGGAGTGGGTAGCCTATGCCTTCTCCAGGGGATTTTCCCCATCTAGGAATCAAACCAGGGTCTCCTGCATTGCAGGCGGGTTCTTTACCAACTGAGCCATGAAGGAAGAAGCTTAGAGAAATTCCACCTAATTCTTAGTTACAGAGCAGGGCCATGAAGAGCGCAAATGGTCAACAGAATAATGTCCTGAAGGTCTAGAGCCTTGCTTGCTTAGGGCAAGGTTAATGCCTTTTTATTTTCAAAGTCTTGATTTTTTAATAGCAAGATTGTATAGAGTGTGAGGCCTCTGTTAATTGAATAAGATGGGGAGAACCCAGCTCTTAAGTATTGAATACAATTGCCTTCTAGAACCTAGAAGAAGTGGAGAGGTGGTGGGATTGACAGTTGTGCCCGGTGGCTGACTTGGTGCAGAGGCAGTGGATACAAGGGTCAAGGAAAACCACATAATCACAAATTGTGAGTGCCTCAGTTCAATTCAGATGAGCTCAGCACCAGGTTCATCAGAATTCTGGGAATTCGGGCCACCTGGGATCTCACATAGTACCAGAGACACTCAGTGGCCCAGTCATGTCCACCTCTGCAACCCCATAATGTCAATAA
>SJYC01031260.1:0-16920 GCA_006408675.1 Madoqua kirkii | reverse complement strand
AGGAGTGCCAGAAAGAATTTGGGTTACAAGTTGATTCTGAATCACTGTTAATGTGCTAAGACCCTTGCTCATTGCAAGTAATACCCCGATTACAATGGATTTGTTTCTAATTTTTCATAAGTTAGTAGTTCAGAGCTTGAGACTCCTTGCTAAAGAAGAAAAAAGTACTGCCACAGAACCGATATGGGTCAGACCCATCGTAGCAGGGAGCTTTAGATGCCCAGTCCTTGGGATAGCAGATCCAGTGAGGCTGTTCGTTTCATGATGAAAGAATGGAGGCCCAGAGGGGGCCCGCATGGCGCTAGTCTACCCTGGCAGGGCCGGTCTGTGTTCTGCATCCTGGGAGGGGCTGTGGCATTTGAGAGGAAAGACGCAAAGCTTAGAGAAAGGGAGAATGGGAGGCGGTCAGTCGTGTCGACTCTTTGCGACCCCATGGACTATACTGTCCATGGGATTCTCCAGGCCAGATAATGGAGTGGGTAGCCGTCCCTGCTCCAGGAGTCAAACTCAGGTCTCCCACATTGCAGGCAGGTTTTTACCAGCTGAGCCACCAGGGAAGCCCAAGAATACTGGAGTGGGTAGCCTATGCCTTCTCCAGGGGATTTTCCCCATCTAGGAATCAAACCAGGGTCTCCTGCATTGCAGGCGGGTTCTTTACCAACTGAGCCATGAAGGAAGAAGCTTAGAGAAATTCCACCTAATTCTTAGTTACAGAGCAGGGCCATGAAGAGCGCAAATGGTCAACAGAATAATGTCCTGAAGGTCTAGAGCCTTGCTTGCTTAGGGCAAGGTTAATGCCTTTTTATTTTCAAAGTCTTGATTTTTTAATAGCAAGATTGTATAGAGTGTGAGGCCTCTGTTAATTGAATAAGATGGGGAGAACCCAGCTCTTAAGTATTGAATACAATTGCCTTCTAGAACCTAGAAGAAGTGGAGAGGTGGTGGGATTGACAGTTGTGCCCGGTGGCTGACTTGGTGCAGAGGCAGTGGATACAAGGGTCAAGGAAAACCACATAATCACAAATTGTGAGTGCCTCAGTTCAATTCAGATGAGCTCAGCACCAGGTTCATCAGAATTCTGGGAATTCGGGCCACCTGGGATCTCACATAGTACCAGAGACACTCAGTGGCCCAGTCATGTCCACCTCTGCAACCCCATAATGTCAATAACCTCAGATACGCAGATGACACCACCCTTACAGCAGAAAGTGAAGAGGAGCTAAAAAGCTTCTTGATGAAAGTGAAAGAGGAAAGCAGAAAAGTTGGCTTAAAGCTCAACATTCAGAAAACGAAGGTCATGCATGGCATCTGGTCCCATCACTTCATGGGAAATAGATGGGGAAACAGTGGAAACAGTGTCAGACTTTATTTTGGGGGGGCTCCAAAATCACTGCAGATGGTGACTGCAGCCATGAAATTAGAAGATGTTTACTCCTTGGAAGAAAAGTTATGACCAACCTAGATAGCATATTGAAAAGCAGAAACATTACTTTGCCGACTAAGGTCTGTCTAGTCAAGTTTTTCCTGTGGTCATGTATGGATGTGAGAGTTGGACTGTGAAGAAGGCTGAGCACCGAAGAACTGATGCTTTTGAACTGTGGTGTTGGAGAAGACTCTTGAGAGTCCCTTGGACTGCAAGGAGATCCAACCAGTTCATTCTGAAGGAGATCAGCCCTGGGACTTCTTTGGAAGGAATGATGCTAAAGCTGAAACTCCAGTACGTTGGCCACCTCATTCGAAGAGTTGACTCATTGGAAAAGGCTCTGATGCTAGGAGGGATTGGGGGCAGGAGGAGAAGGGGACGACTGAGAATGAGATGGCTGGATGGTATCACAGACTCGATGGACGTGAGTCTGAGTGAACTCGGGGAGATGGTGATGAACAGGGAGGCCTGGCGTGCTCCAATTCATGGGGTCACAAAGAGTCGGACAGGACTGAGCAACTGAACTGAACCAGGCTCCTCAGCCCATGGGATTTCCCAGACAAGAATACTGGAGTGGTTCAACCCAGGGATTGAACCCAAGGTTCCTGCACTGCAGGCAGATTCTTTACCATCTGAGCCCCGATAGAAGCCCATCCCAGAGAGGAAGGCCTCCTAAACAGGACTTATACTTAATTTCCTCCCATGCAATACGGTTTTGAAATTTAAAAGAAATATCCTTTCTTGTCCCAAAGATTTTTTTAAAGCAATCTCACCCAGTTACATACATACATTTCTGAATGACAGATATTACACTAACCATCCCAGAGTTGTCTGTGGTCCTTATACGAGGCTTTGATATTAATCAAATTAGTTTCTCACTGATGAGAATTGTAAGCAATGTGAAACAGTGAAAATGAGAGGAAAAGTCCTGGGCTTTGGGAGATCTGTTCAGCTGCACTAGCTCCTAAGCATACCACCCCCAACTCCTCCATTTCTGAAATGACACCTTTTGAAGTTCCAAGATGGTTTCAGCTCTCAGAGTTCCAAGGTGATGTTGGGTTGTATTTCTGCTCTCAGATGGAGCTGTCAAGCAGAGAAGTTAGTGTAACAGAAAATGCCCAGTGCACAGAGCGACTGAAGTCTATGAAGTGAAAGTCGCTCACTCGTGTCCGACTCTTCACGAACCCATGGACTCCACAGTCCAGGGAATTCTCCAGGCCAGAATACTGGAGTCAGTAGCCTTTCCTTTCTCCAGGGGATCTTCCCTACCCAGGGATCGAACCCAGGTCTCCTGTGTCTCCTGTATTGGCAGGTGGACTTTTTACCAGCTGAGCTACCAGGGAATCCCTACACATAGTTATTGCTATGAATCAAATACTGTGTATACTAGGGGAGATCTCTCAAACTCCTCTCATTCTATTCCTGAGTAGTCTTTAAATAGCCAAATGAGATCAGTCATTTGTGCTTGGAGACCCAGAAACCGACTGCTGGGAGCATTTAATCTTTAACGTTTCCTCACCCAAATAAACCAGTCATTTGTCTCTGTCCGTGAAATAAAATTATATTGAGGGAAGTCTCTTCTGATAATTTTTTTTCCTCTCCTAAGTATGTATTACACTTGATCAGAGCAATTAGCTGTGATCTAATTCAGGTAGGAAGGCATTTTCAAAAGCCTGACAACCAATCTGAACTCCAAATCCATTGCCAGAATGTCTTCAGTGTGTACAAATGTGTGCCGTGTTCAAAATCAAGGAGGAAAAGGATGAAGTTCTCTTGAAGGTGGCCCAAGATGACGGCACTGATGCTCCTGCTCCTGAGAACCGCTGCTGTTCTGTCGGGGGAGGTGTGGCCTGGCGTGCAGACAGGACGTGAAGGTGTCACAGGAACAAGTGCTCAAGCAGTAAGTGTGCCCAGACCTCCTGTTTGCTGATCTCAAAGCAGTAGAAAGATCAACTGCAAGTCTTTTTTTATAGATGCCAAGTGGCTTTTTAAAGATTAGCATTCTAAATGCCAGATGGTTAATGAAGGTCAGGCAGGCAACTTTCATAATTTGTCATTATGAGTTTAGCTGTGTGCCTTTATTAGGAATTGATGGATAACCCTACTTGGCAATATTTTAGGGAGTATTCTTCCTGTAATATGAAAGTATATAGCATAAATGCCACTTAAAATTCTTTTTTAAAAAATAGAGCTAGGAAGGCAAGTGAATTGCTCAATAGCCATATTTGTGCAGCCAGATGAGATTACTTGCTTGCTTTACTTTCACCTGGAGGAGTCTTTGTGCATCTGAATCACATTTTTTACTGACTTTGAGTTTGAGAACCAAAGCTGAGGTGGATAAAGCCGAAAAAACTGCTGTTAAAATGGCCTTTGCAGTACAGATTTCAGAGGCTAGAGGGCATGATTGCTATAGCTGATCCAAAGCAAGGAAAAGCAAAAATCTATTCATCCGTTTCTCATAGCGCAGGCTTGTGTCTCATTAAAAATCCAAGTCAGTATCTGCAAGGAATAGCAGGATAAGACGTGCATTTTCCGTGGCTGCTGTAGGCGTTTCTTGCAGAGGCCTTGGGCTCGGGAGAGAAAGTGGAGCATGCTCAAGGGGCCCTTTGGTTCTCTGTATTTTCCTGTCTTAGGTTCATCAAGCTGTCTGCTTGACCTCCACTTGGACTTTTGTCCCCAGAACAGGAGTCCTCCTATCAAAGAATATGTATACATGTTTGCATGTATGTATATATAATGTACTTGTGAAGGATCTCAATGCATTTCATTAGTAATGCATTATCATTAGGAAATGACTAGATTAATTCCAGGTACTGAGATTTGACTAACATGAAAACGGTTTCTTTTTAAAATGTACAAACCTTGATCATTTTTTCTTCCAAAGCGGTTAGCTAATCAGTGACGCGTGGACTGAGTGCTGTTTCTACCTTCACCTGGCCTCTTCCTATTTAGGACTTTCTGGCTCTTCTTTCCCATTTTCCCTTCTTTATTACGACAAACTTCTTATTTCCCTCATCACATGCTGTATGTGAGCTCAAGGCTGAGGTCACCTTGCTCCTCATTTCTTCTCCTCTTGTTTATGCCACCACACCCGTATAGAAGAACAGTGGAGAAGGTAACTTCCACTCTCAAAAATTCTTAATTTCATCCTGACTTTGCCTCACAAACCACAATTCCTATGACCACATTCAGACTTCTCTTGAATGAGAGTGGCCTTTCCCCTGTTTTTGCCCATAGAAAGCCCTCAGATAGGACATTTTTAGACTAATGAATGCCACGTACACAAGGAAATGATGGGGGCCTGTAATAAGTGTCTAAAGAAAGAGTAAATGTCTTGTTAGATAAAATATGAAATATTTTTTGAAGCACATCTTTTCACCTGCACCTCCAAAATATATTCCAAACTCACCTATGCTGGGCAGAATTTTGGTCCCTTGATATTTACTTTGTGATGTCTCTCCTGTGGATATGTTGCTTTACATGTGGAACGGACTTTGCAGGTATAATTAAGGTCACTAATCAGATGACTTTAGAATAGGAAGATTACTCTGGATTATCCTGGTAGGCCCAGTGTGGTCACATGAGCTCTTGAAGGAGGAAAGATTTCTCTAGCTGTTAGCAGAAGATGATGGCAGAGAGTCAAAGCAGCAGAAGGATTTGACCACTGCTGACTTAATTATGGGGGAGGCCATGTCAAGGAAATGGAAGCTTAGTCCTGTAAAGCCCCAGAGAACTGAATTCTGCCAACAATCTGAATGAGACAGAATCTTCCCCAGATAAGAGCCCGACACAGCTGATGCCTTGGCTTCTTGATTTCAGTGTGGGAAGGCCCTCAGTAGCAGACTGCGTTGAGAGAGGCTGTGCACAGACTTCTAACCCATGGAGCTGTGTTTGTGGGCATTATTTACAGCAGCAGTAAAACAGAGTGCTCCTTCTTGTTATGGGGGATTTAAAACCTTTGTTATTTATAGCTGAAAAAAGAATTATATCTGCTTCTCAAGCTGTGAAAATAAATCCTGAGATTAGAACTTTCCCTTCTTGACTAAGGGACCGTTCTCTGTATTATGGGGCTTCCCAGGTGGCGCCAGTGGCAAAGAACCTGCCTGTCAGTGCAGGGCACACAGGAGACGCGACTTTGATCCCTGGATTGGAAATACCCCTGAAGGAGGGCAGGGCAACCCACTCCAGTGTTCTTGCCTGGAGAACCCAATGGACAGAAGAGCCTGGCGGGCTGTGGTCCATAGGGTCACCAAGAGTTGGACACGACTGAAGTAACTTACATGCATTGTATGAACTGGCCTTTTGATGAAAGATACAATTCATTGGCTGAATGTCTATCAGGAACAAGGCTATTTAGTTTACAGACCCGACTTTCAATCTTGAGAATAACTTTTATGTTCCAGAAAAGAATATAAATGATCAAATTGGGGAAGAAATAGAACCATCTTTGGTGGTAAGAGGAATAGGCAAACATCATTGCAAAAAGGAAGCAGGTATATAAGGAACAGTTCATTTCTTAATCTGACTCCAATATACAAAATAACCAGGCTTTCAGCCAGCTACAGAGCAGAAATGTTTCTATTTTTAAGTCTTATGACACAAACTGAACTGTACAGTAAATAAAATTTTAAATTTTTTATATGACAGCTTAATTGTTTACTTCTGAGTCCTATAAAAGGAATATTGTACCAGACCAGTAAAATAGTCAGGGAAAACTTTATTCAATATGATTGCAATAGGGGAGAGAAATTGAATTCAGTTCCATTGACATGAAAAGTGGGAGGATTTTTAAATGCTGAGATGAGCTAGTGGGAAATCATGGGAGCCGTCTGTCAATGTGATTAGGCTATCCGTGTTTACTAATCCTCACTTATCCAAGGTAGGCTCCTAATTTCTGCCAGAGACTAGGAGACAGGGCCTCTGTCTTTCTTGATGATTAAATTTCAAAAGGATGGCTCCCTTTGTCCTTGAGGAAAACATTTCTGGGTTGCGTAAAATTTACATTTCAAAGAGAACAATAATTTACATCTGCAGGCTTTCTAAAGCAAGTGCTCCAGGAAAGAGATGGTCAGGAGCCTGTCGCCAAGGATTCTTTGTGAGCCCGTGGACTGCAGCCCACCAGGGTCCTCTGTCTGTGGGGTTTTCCAGGCAAGAAGACTGGGGTGGGTTGCCGTTGCCTGCTCTGGGGGATCTTCCCAACCTCACGTCTCCTGCCTTGCTGTATTGACTGGTGGACTCTTTATCACTGCACCACCTGGGAAGCCCTTGGTCAAGAACAAGTTCCTCTGAAGTTTTGTCAGGCTGAGGGAAATACTGAGGCATCTTGGCCAGCCCCCATTTTGCTTACCTTCAAAAGATGTCAACATGGTCCCTTTGGAGAGCTTTGCCTCCCAATTCTAGGATTTGTTCCAAGCTCTAGCTGCCTTTCCTCAGTTGGGTTGTGGCTCCAGACAGCTCTTGGAGTGTCAGCTGTCCGCAAGCCCAGTGTGTGGCCCGCGGTGCGCTCAGCGCAGCTCCAGCGGGCCACGGCCCTCTGCTGATCCTGTGCGCCATTTGGAGCACAGGAACTGTTCCTGGAAGTGGCGTGTGTGCAGTCGTCTGCCTGAGAGCCAGGATGCTTCACTCTGCCCCGTTCCCCATCTGACCGAAATGATACACAGCCTGATGGGGAGAAAGGCAGAAGAAGAAAAGAAAGAAGACGACGGTTAGTTTCTCAAACATACTTTGCTGCCGCACGTCCTGAACAGCTGATTCAGTCAGCAGACAGGAAAGCATTAAGATGCTAATGTGCCTTCACATGCTAATTCAGGGAAACAAAGAAAATGCCTCTCATTGGCCCACAGTCTTTGGAGCGAGTTGAATCACGCTTTCAGTGGAGTTTCTGTAGCATTCAAAGAATTTGTCAAGATTGGAGCAGTAAATGAAAATATGAAATACATACTTTGTCAATAGCACCCAGTATGGGAAAACATACCAATCATTTCTTTTTAAATATGTTTTTTACTCTCATATTTTTGAAAGTCTTTGGTCGTGTGCTTTTGTTAGCTATAAGGATTTTCACATTTTAAGATTTTTTTCTTTTTTTGAACTTTCTGATAATCACATTTAGTGAAAAAAGTACAGGACAGTGTATAACATACAACACAGAATGCATCTATTTGTAGAATTCTGCAAAAATAAGGTGTCGTTTTATACATAATCTCTGTGCGTGAGAATGAAGCCTGAGATAAATTCTTAGAGACTGTTTGTGTGTCGAACACGGATCTGGTGTTCACATCAGGAAGACGCATTGTAAGTCCACAGAAAGATTTCTGAAGAGATTGAGAGAGAAAATATGAAGACTGTCATTTTTAGAAAGCCTTGCAGGTCTAAATAGCATCGCAGACGTGGACAAGCATCCAGGCCGAACTACTCAGTTCAGGATGTTGCCATGACAACAGATCTCAAGAAAATGAAGTGAGAGTAAAGTTGAATGAAAATTTGGGTTGCAGACCTTATTTGATTATGATCAAATCTTTAATTTTTAAAAGGAAATTTTCCAGTGAAAGGTTCCTGCAAGAATCCCTGGGCAAAGCACTTATCTCCTTGCCTCCTAAAGGTTCTTTGGAGCTGCCACAGCACCCAGCCTCCTGAGGCTCTCTGCTGCCTTTGACTGGAGGTTGAAAAGTGGCACACACAAAAAATTCCATTGCTTGGTAGTGCAACAGAACCAGCTTGGAATACTCCAAAAGAGAATCTGCTAAGAAGACAGAAAAGAAAAAAAAAGCAATATCAAATCTCCCCAAATCATTTTTCAACAATTCCAAGGTGTGTCTGGAATTTTTTCCCAGACCTGATTGGTCTAAGAAGAATACAACTTTCTCTCCCAGGGACTGGTTCAGAAACGGTATCTGGCTGCTTCCAGCCAGCAGGATGTGAAGGGAAGTTCTGATGAAGAGATCTGAGGAAGTTTTCTTGCATCGAAGACAGAGTCACAAGAAGGAATAGACTCTCTTCTTCTTGAGACCACACTGATTGTGGATGGACAACCATCTTACTTTCTTCCAGCTCTGAAGGCTGCAGAAGAGATTAATGAAACCTAGTTTTCCGATGACACTGATGAACCACTGAATTGCAACCCTGAAACCTGCCTCCCTCCCCCTCCGTACTTTTGTATGAGATACATTTCTCTTTTCTTCAGGTAAGCTTGTGTCAGGGTCTCTGGTATTGCAGTTAAAAATATTCTGACAGAAATATTTTATAAATTTTGCCATTACAACAAACTTGGTGCATAATCTTTGTCTATCCCTCAGATTATTTCCTAGAATAGAATCTCTGAAGAGAAAATCCAAGGTCAAAAGGTAGGAACATGTCTACTATTCTTCATATGTGTTTATTGAGGAAGGCCGCATCATTTTTACACTCCCATCAGCAATGTATGAGTGACTGTCTCGATGTACCTTTACTAGCATCCCCTGGAGAAGGAAGCAGCAACCCACCCGAGCGTTCTTGCCTGGGAACCCCTTGAACAGAGGAGCCTGGCAGGCTACAGTCTGTGGGGCCAGGAAGAGCCAGACAGGACTGAGCGACTGGCACTTACGTGTATCAAATACCACCTTTTAAAAACTTTTCATGGCTGTGATGGAAAATAACAGTGCCGCGTTACGATATCAGTTTGAGTCTCTGTTACGAGGGTGGAACGTACTCTCTATGAGCAGTTTTTAGTCCCTCACGTTTAGCGTCTGCACCTGCCTACCTTGTCTACGGCTGCTTTTTCTGTTTTCTTAATTGAAATTTGACGACAAGCAGTCATGTTAAAACATTGGTTATAAATACTTTTTGTTTGATTATCATTCTAGTTTGAATGGAAAGGCATATTAGTACAGGGAAGAAACTGATTTTGGCTGGTTAGTTCATAAAATGAAAAAAAATCCCTCAAACTCACTAGAGACACCAAAAGCATTTCTTCTTTAAAACATGTTCATATCTATGGGATGTGGGTAAATTCATTAAACAGTTTAATTTTTTTAACCCAATATCACATGGAATTAAATCTTTTAAATTTCTCTAATCAGTACTCAGACTATCTAACTCCTCATTTTAAAGCTTCATTTATGATCCGTTTAGCAATATCTAGGTTTCCCTCTACTTTCTAATAACCCACTACGACTTTCCTCATGCAGCTGCTGTCTGTCAGAGTTTAGCAAATTTGTGATCAGCTGGAGAGAAACATGGGTGTGTAGAAGAAAAAATGAGCTCTAGTAATGATACATACTCTAGACAGAAGAGCCAACACGTGTCCGTTTTTATTCTGAAAGTGCCAGTTTTCCGTGTGTCTGCAACCCTGGAAAACAATGTAACGCAGTCTATGTCACTGATGTGTTCAATGACAGCCTTTATATAGGCTAGCGTTAGCTAAGGAGAAGGCGATGGCACCCACTCCAGTGTTCTTGCCTGGAGAATCCCAGGGACGGGGGAGCCTGGTGGGCTGCCTTCTGTGGGGTCGCACAGAGTTGGACATGACTGATGTGACTTAGCATCAGCAGCAGCATTAGCGAGGTGCTCTCTTGAGAGACTAGGGGAGATGTGATCAACGATACGCACGTCCTCACTGCCAAACTCCTCCCGTGATTTTTCCTGGGTCGGAAAGAAGAGTGTCGCCAAGTGGGGCGGCCTGCTTTGCCCAGGAGCTTTGTCAGAAGGAGAATCCCTGTCACCCCTGGGTCTGGCCTTGTGTGTATGTTGGTGTGCAGGAAGAAGGGACAGCTCCCCGTGTACAGTCGCTGGGCTACCGGTCCTTGTCTTTAAGAGTGCTTCACTCCCTTCACCCTCAGGGACCCTACAAACAACACGCTGCATAGCTCTCATCTGGGCTGACTCTGTAACTCGCCTTCTGACCAGGGGATGAAGTAGAAATGGAACTGCATAACTTCTAAGCTGAGGCAGTAGACAAGGGAGCTGCTTCCTGGGTCCCTGAAATGACCCAGTCTTGGGAGGGCCAGGCTTCATATAAAAATTCTGAGTGCCCTGCAACTGCTATGCTGTGAGGAAGCTAAGCTAGCCAAGTGCGGGGGCCACACGGGGAAAGAGACAAATGTCTGACCATGAGTTCCAACCATCTCCATCTCGGCTGAGGCAGAAGAAAGTGATACTGGATGGAAATTTGAACCTAGGTAGGGAAGACTCTTGAGAGTCCCTTGGACTGCAAGGAGATCCAACCAGTCCATTCTGAAGGAGATCAGCCCTGGGATTTCTTTGGAAGGACTGATGCTAAAGGTGAATCTCCAGTACTTTGGCCACTTCGTGGGAAGAGTTGACTCATTGGAAAAGACCCTGATGTTGGGAGGGATTGGGGGCAGGAGGAGAAGGGGACGACCGAGGACGAGATGGCTGAATGGCATCACTGACTCAATGGACATGAGTCTGAGTGAACTCCTGGAGCCGGTGATGGACAGGGAGGCCTGGTGTGCTGCAATTCACGGGGTCGCAAAGAGCCGGACACGACTGAGTGACTGAACTGAACTGAAAGAAATAAAGAGCAGTAGAAATAGTAGAATGTGCAGAAAAAATAATAATTTTTCTCATTTAAAAAATCCTTAAAAAAGAATCACTGACATTAAGCAAAAATAGTAGCTGTGTTGTGGAGGTTATAGAATGCATGGGACACATTTTTGACAATATGGTAATGATAGTACAAAGGAAGAGAGGAGCGCAGCTGGACATGAACCGTAGCGCCCTCCTGAAAGCTTCTTGGAACTGGCGCAAAACTGTTCACAGGCACACTGTGGTGAGTTCAAGACGTATGCTGTAAACCCTAGAGCAGGAGTTAGCAAAGTGTAGCCTGTGAGCCAAATCTGACCTGCCATGCCTTATAAATAAAGTTTTATTGGACCACAACCAAGCCGTTTATTTTCATATCTGTGTGGTCCACAGAGCCTAAAAGATTTACTCTCTGGACCCAGAGAGTAAAATCTGTCAAGCTTGCCTTAGAATAGCCACCGGAAAACCAACAAAACAAAGGAGTATAGCTAATAAATCAATAGTGCAGATAAAACGAAGCACGAAGGAAATCCTTAATTCAGTGGAAGCCAGACAAAGGGGAATGAAGTGGCGATGTTTCTGCTCCAGCGTGCGTAACCGAGCTCGTGTAGCTGAGCCAGCCTTGACTCTCCCCCTGCCCCTCCGACGGACCCTTCTCAGTCTCCTCCCCCGGTCTCCCTCCTTCTCAGCTGCTGGTCCTCTCTGCCTCACTAGCTTGTCTGCCACACACATACATCCTCCTCCCCAGGCGCGCAGAACCAGCTACCATCCTGAACACTCTGGGCTGGGTCTTCGGCCAAGACTTTCTGTCTGTATGGCCCTCCTCGCTCCTTTCGTCCCCCTGCCCTGCACCGGCTAGTGCCCTCTGCCCGTGCTGACTCTGCTTAAGTAGTTTAAGTGTGGGGATTTAGGGGTGATCTCATCCAGCCCCAGAGCCCTCCCTTGCCCACCCCACCCAGGCCTAGCCTTCTTTCTGCTATTAAGGCTCCTACTGCACCGAACTATAATCATATGTTTACTTGATTTTCTTCTCCGTGAGACCCTAGGATCCCTGATGCTAGTGATAATGTCTTCTCCATTTCTATACGAAGTAAGGTACTGAATAAATAATTGTTAAATACATGACTTAAGTGAATACTTATAAAATAAAGATATTATCAAATTAACTTGAATAATTATTAAAGGATACTTATATGCCAGGCACTGTCCAATGTGCTTTGCATGCATTAACTTGTTTGATTTTCTAGTAATCCCTATTAAAGTGAAAAGTGAAAGTGAAGTCGCTCAGTCATGTCCAACTCTTTGTGACCCTGGGACTATAGCCCACCAGGCTCCTCCATCCATCGGATTCTCCAGGCAAGAGTACTGGAGTGGGTTGCCATTTCCTTCTCCAGAGGATCTTCCCCGCCCCAGGGACTGAAGCTGGCTCTCCTGCATTGTAGGCAGACGCTTTTATCATCTGAGCTACCAGGGAAGTCCTGGTGGATTTAGTGATAGTAATCCCTCTTAGGCAGGTAGTATTATCCTCATTAATTGATAGGTTAAGTGATTTTCCTGTGGCGGTAAAGAAATATCCCAGGATTGAAACCTGGGCCTTCCGATCCCACAGCTGAGGCACAGCTGTTAGAGTTAAAAGAATCCTTGCAGACCGTGCGTTCTGCCCACTTCACTTCAGAGATGCGGAAACAGGTTCACGGGGCCGGTGTGTCTTGACCTTCAGGAGGATAACTGAACATTCAGAAACATTTGTAAATTTGTGGTCTTATTTAATTTATGAACCAAGTATCTTCACACTGTAAATACCTCCAGAAAGTGGCGCTGTCCAGTTTCAGTTGGGTCACAGGGCAGCGAGCAGTTTCCCTAGCAACCGCTGTCTTAATGACAGAGTGGAGTGTGCAGAATTGAATAAACATTTCGAAACCCTTGGAAGAGAGAGAGATGCTGCTAAAGAGAGAGGAAGACGGTTAATTCAAAGAGAACGTATGGATTAAAACACAGGAACAAAAATAGTTGCACTTACAATTGAAAATGAAGAAAGGTAACAATAGACAGGAATAGAGTGATTTTGTTGCCTATAAATAGGCCTGTGTGGCTTTGTTTGTGCTTGTGTTTCTGAAAATGTGATATCCAGAAGTCTATATGCTGAGGTTATTTTTCCGTTGATATAGACGTAGTACGATAAGAAATGAAGTCCTGCATTCCTACCCAGTCCATGGTAGTCAGGTTTTGTTTTCTCATTTTTGAAAACAATTAAGAAAATCTGAGACCAGCTATCTTTACTACTGTATATGTAGGATTTAAAATTTTTGTAGCATGTCTTCAGTTCAGTTCAGTTCACTTGCTCAGTCTTGTCTGACTCTTTGCGACCCCATGAATCACAGCACACCAGGCCTCCCTGTCCATCACCAACTCCTAGAGCTTGATCAAATTCACGTCCATTGAGTCGGTGATGCCATCCAACCATCTCATCCTCGGTTGTCCCCTTTTCCTCCTGCCCCCAATCCCTCCCAGCATAGGGTCTTCTCCAATGAGTCAGCTCTTCTCATCAGATGGCCAAAGTATTGGAGTTTCAGCTTCAACATCAGTCCTTCCAGTGAACACCCAGGGCTGATCTCCTTTAGGATGGATTGGTTGGATCTCCTTGCAGTCCAAGGGACTCTCAAGAGTCTTCTCCAACAGTTCTAAAGCATCAATTCTTCGGCACCCAGCTTTCTTTATAGTCCAACTCTCACATCCATGCATGACCGCTGGAAAAACCATAGCCTTGACTAGACAGACCTTTGTTGACAAAGTAATGTCTCTGCTTTTGAATATGCTATCTAGGTTGGTCATAACTTTCCTTCCAAGGAGTAAGCATCTTTTAATTTCATGGCTGCAATCACCATCTGCCGTGATAAAATATCATGTCTTAGAAGTGGTTATATTTTATCATTTCAAGTAAAGTTGTTGTTTTTTTTACTTCAAATATTTATCTATATCTGTGAGCAGATATCAATAACAAGATAATTCCATATAATAATTCTAATGGTAAGACTGGTAAAACAGTTGCAAAGGACAGGTAATATATGTTCTGCATTCCCAGTGTCCTAACACAAGCAAATTATCAATGTAAATTACAACTGAGACCTGAGAAATCACTGCAGACAAAGCAAACACACAGAGAATTTTACAAGGGTAACTCTGTGTTCATGGAGTTCAAGCTCTGGCAATTTTAGGTTAAGTTTCTGCCTGCTGAACTGTAGTAAAAAAAAAAAAAAAAAAAACGTTCTCTAAATTCACAAGTTTGGCCACCTGTGAAAGTCACTAAGTCTTGTCCGACTCTTTGTGACTCCATGGAATCCATGGAATTCTCCAGGCCAGAATACTGGAGTGGATAGCCCTCCCTTCTCCAGGGGATCTTCCCAACCTAGGGGTCAAACCCAGGTCTCCCACATCTCAGGCAGGTTCTTTACCAGCTTAACCACCTCAGTTCAGTTCCGTTCAGTCGCTCAGTCATGTCCGACTCTTTGCGACCCCATGAATTGCAGCATGTCAGGTCTCCCTGTCCATCACCAACTCCAGGAGTTCACTCAAACTCATGTCCATTGAGTCAGTGATGCCATTCAGCCATCTCATCCTCTGTCATCCCCTTCTCTTCCTGCCTCCAATCCTTCCCAGCATCAGTCTTTTCCAGTGAGTCAACTCTTCGCATGAGGTGGCCAAAGTACTGGAGTTTCAGCTTTAGCATCAGTCCTTCCAAAGAAATCCCAGGGCTGATCTCCTTCAGAATGGACTGGTTGGATCTCCTTGCAGTCCAAGGGACTCTCAAGAGTCTTCTCCAGAGTCTTCTCCCATACCACAGTTCAAAAGCATCAATTCTTCAGCACTCAGCCTCCTTCACAGTCCAACTCTCACATCCATACATGACCACAGGAAAAACCATAGCCTTGACTAGACAGACCTTAGTCAGCAAAGTAATGTTTCTGCTTTTGAATATACTATCTAGGTTGGTCATAACTTTCCTTCCAAGGACTAAGCGTCTTTTAATTTCATGGCTGCAGTCACCTAGATGGGTTCAAATACTGAATGTTAAATTAGAAACAAAACTTTGATTATGATGGAAATAATTTCATTTTTAAGTTGTTATTCAGTCTATCCTTTGAAACACTTTTCTAGATTTAAAGAAAATATCGATGGTAATAGCCACATATTAAATATATTAAATGAATATTATAATCCCAAGCCACATTTGAATTTTTCTGCCATGCTTTCTTAGAAGGCCAAAAAAATTTTTTTTAGAATGAATATATATTTCCCATCAACAAGTTTTCAGCTTTTCAAACTCCAGGGATATTTAATCCTCTTTGACCCGCCTCTGGATTTATATCAGTCTCTCTCCCTCCTTAAGAAGATGAGTTGTGGGTGCTTTCTAGGAGGCAATAACTGCAGCCTCCACTAAATAAACTCAGTGGCTGAGGTATTTATAGGAAATAAACACAAGCTAAAAAGCTAGAGGGTTTTTTAGCCTAGGATTTGATGATAATTGAGTATTTCCAGGAGTACACCTTCAAGTTAACTGTTACACTGAATTGGCATCTCTCTCCCCCTTTCCATTTTTCTTCAAGAACTTCTTCACTGACTCCCTCCACATTTAGAGGATAAATCTAAAAATTCTGTAATTAATTTCTCATTTATCCACAACATGCTTTATTTTTAAACTGCCAATCTTTAACCTTCCTGCAAACTCATTAATTACAAAGTCAACACACAGGAATCGAAATTTTAAAAGGAAAGTGTTTGGGGCCTCCTTTCTCTACTACGAGAAGCATAGGAAAAGCATTTATTGGCATTCATGATTTAGAACCAATTAAAAACTCTATGAGAAGAAAGCAAACAATTTTTAAAACAGTTCTGAACTCTGGGGAAATTTCAATTTGACTGTTTACTATCTGTGTCTATTTCAGTTCTGAAATGCAATTTGTTACCTATATAAAGAAAATGGGGTTTCTTAAATAAAACGGAGTCTTTGCTGCTTATTGCCATAGAAATGAAAAAGCAGCTGAACAGATTTTCACCAGTTTGTATGTTTAGGGTGGTTTGATGTAACAAAATCAAACAAAAATTAGGTCACAAGGGTATACACACGATTCATTTTGAAAAGTCATTAGGGTGGCATTTCAATGAAACAAGACCACGTCCTCCAGAACACCTGCAGACTTTCAGACCTGCAGGGGCAATTCGACCCCACGTACTTACATATTCTGTGTGAGAGCAGCAGTTATTTATTTGACAATGGTTAGTGATCCTCCAGAGAAGGCATTGGCACCCCATCCCGGTACTCTTGCCTGGAGAGTCCCAGGGACAGGGGAGCCTGGTGGGCTGCCGTCTATGGGGTCGCACGGAGTGGGACACGACTGAAGCAACTTAGCAGCAGCAGCAGCAGCAGCAGCAGCAGTGATACTCCAAGGTAATGCTGGGTTGGCCCAGTTAATGTTGCAAATGTTTTTTTAATATGTAATTCCACCTGTAATCAGTTGTACTGTGGTCTTGGAAACGAACATCATTTACTTACTTTGTTTTTATATTATAAAACTTGCTTAAACTGAGAATTAAAGCTGAAAGTTAATTTATTTTGTTACAATTTTAAAGCAGAAATTCACTAATTTATGAAGTAAGCTGTTCTAATACAATTAGTAAAATTTCTGGTGATTGTTCTGAATTAATTCATGTCCTGTAGCAGATGCTGTCAACGTCTCACTCATATCTCATAGGCCTAACCCAAAGGTCTCCTGTATTTCACTGGTGGTTCCCACGTACACCGAAGACATCCTTGCTTAAACACCTGCACCTCTGGCTCAGCACGTGTATGCTGCAGACCAGAAATGCCTGGGAATTCATCCCTTAAGGAGCCTCAATCCGGAGAAGGCAATGATACCCCACTCCAGTACTCTTGCCTGGACACTCCCTTGAACGGAGGAGCCTGGTGGGCTACAGTCCAT
>SJYC01031257.1:0-12508 GCA_006408675.1 Madoqua kirkii | reverse complement strand
CTCAACATTAGAAAGCTAAGATCATGGTATTTGGTCCCAACACTTAATGGCAAATAGAAGGAAACAGTAGACACAGTGTCCAGTGTCAGACTTTATTTTTGGGGGCTCCAAAATCACTGCAGATGGTCATTGCAGCCTTGAAATTAAAAGATCTTACTCCTTGGAAGGAACGTTATGACCAACCTAGATAGTATATTCAAAAGCAGAGGCATTGCTTTGCCAACAAAGGTCCATCTAGTCAAGGATATGGTTTTTCCAGTGGTCATGTATGGATGGGAGAGTTTGACTGTGACGAAAGCTGAGTGACAAAGAATTGATGCTTTTGAACTGTGGAGTTGAAGAAGACTCTTGAGAGTCTCTTGGACTGTAAGGAGATCCAGCTAGTCCATTCTTAAGGAGATCAGTCCTGGGTATTCTTTGGAAGGAATGATGCTAAAGCTGAAACTCCAGTATTTGGCCACCTCATGTGAAAAGTTGACTCATTGGAAAAGGACTCTGATACTGGGAAGGATTGGGCGCAGGTGGAGAATGGGATGACAGAGGCTGAGATGGTTGGATGGCATCACCGACTCGATGGACATGAGTTTGAGTGAACTCTGGGAGTTGATGATGGACAGGGTATTGCAAAGTGTCAGACAGGACTGAGCTACTGAACTGAACTCAACTGTAGCTCAGTGATAAAGAATCTGCCTGCAATGCAGGAGACCCCGGTGCAATTCCTGGGTTGGAAAGATCCCCTGGAGAAGGAAATGGCAACACACTCCAGTATTCTTTGGCTGGAAGACCGCATGGAGAGAGGAGCCTGGTGGGCTGCTGTCCATTGGGTTGCAAAGTGTTGAGCATGACTGAGCGACTAACACACTTATCACTAATATCAGAAAAAATACCAGGGTGCTCACTCTCACCTCTACAATTCAATATAGTTTTGGAAGTCCTAGTCACAGCAATCAGAAAAGAAAGTGCTATAAAAGAAATCCAGATTGTAAAAGGAGAATTAAAACTCTTACTGTTTGCAGATGACATGATCTTCTACATAGAAATCCTAAAGATACCACCAGGAAATCATTAGAGCTAATCAATGAGTACAGTAAAATTGCAGGACATGCAAGTAAGTTTTTTTGCTATCATTATCCCTAAAATATTCCTAAATCCATAAAAACGAAATCTTGTAAAAAGCAATTTCTTCACAAAGATGCTAACATATACCTTTTAACTTAACATTATTATAAATTTACAAGTAATTATTGATTTTCACCATGATAGTAAGTGCAGTCATCATTAGATCCAGTATAAAATTGTCCCTTTCTATAGGCAGTTTCCACATCCATGGATTCAACAAACCTCATGTTTTTATCCAGGATGTGGAACCCACAATTTCAGGAGGTCAACTGTGCTATGTCATTTTATATAAAGGACTGGAATGTATACAGATTTTCATATACACATAGGTTGTAGAACAAATTCCCATGTATACTGAGAGATGACTGTAATGGTAATAGGTTGAATTATATCCTTCAAAATTCATGTTGGTAACCTAAACTTTAGTATCTCAGGATGTGACTTTATTTGGAGATAGGGTCTTTATAGCAGTAAATAAGTTAAAATGAGATTATTAGGTTGTGTCCTGATACAATATGACTGGTGTCCTTAAAAGCCAATTTTGAGATAGAAATGCATACAGGAAGAATGCTATGTGAAGATGAAGGAAGACATTGGAGGTGGCACTTCTATATGCCAAAGAATGCCAAAGATTGCCAGCAATACTTTAGAAGCTATGGGCAGACATGGAACAAATTCTTGCTCATACTGTAAGAAAAAACCAATCTTGTAAACACTTCGATCTGAGACTTCCAGCCCACAGAACTGTGAGACAATACATTACTCACTGTTTCTCCCACACTCAGTCTGTGGTATTCTGATGTGGCAACTCTGAAAGTGAAAGTGCTAGTTGCTTGTCATGTCTGACTCTGTGACCTCATGGACTATATAGCCTGCCAGTCTCCTCTGTCCATGGAATTCTCCATGCAAGAATACTAGAGTGGGTAGCCATTCTCTTCTCCAAGGGATTTTCCCTGTACAGGGATCAAACCCTGTATCCTGCACTGCTGGCAGATTCTTTCTCATCTGAACCACCAGGGCAAACTAACACAATTACGTAGACTTTGAATACCATATTTCCATTGGTATATTGAATAGTAATATAAAACCTTAAGGAACACTTCTGTTTTATTACAGATCTAAGTGCAGGCCATAATGCATTTTAATAATTTTTTGTTGTTTCAAAAATGTAATTGAACAACATTTTAATAAAGAATTGATGGACTGGGTAGGATAAGCTTGGTTAAAAAGCAAAATTTAATCTTTCACAGAATTCCAAAGTTAAATTGGCTTCTCAAGTTCTACCATGACCATGCCATTTCTGTGAGATAGATCCACCACCAAATTTACATATCAACAATCTCTATTACCTTTATAGTAGCTTCTTCTTGTGCAAAAAACCAAAAAATACTGGACTTAAAATAGATGTGGAACAACTGGTAATTTCTTATCTTGCTACAAGGAGTATTAAGTTTTACAATCACTTTGGAAAACTTTTTTGCAAGTTCTTATAAAATTACACATATTCTTACTGTATTACCCAGCCATTCCACTCCATTTATTTAAGATATTTATCCACATAATGGTTTGTTCATAAATATTTATAGCAGCCTTATTCATGACTGGTCAGACTTTGAAACAATCTATCTGTTTAGCAACAGACAAATATACAAAATGTTGTATATCCATATGAACAAAATATTTTTCAACAATAAAAATAATAAACTACATGCAACATGAATGAACCTCAAAAACTGTGAAAGAAGCTAAATACAGAATGCCACCTAATGAATAATTCCATTTACATGACATTTTGAAAGGCAATACTCTAGTGAAAGAAAACAGATCTATGTTAGCCAGGGTCCAAGTGTAGGTATTGGAGACTGATTGCAAAGGTGCACCAGGGAACTTTTCGTATTTTGGCAGATTTTGTGTCTTGATTTGGTTGTTAGATGGCTGAATCCACTAGAACAACTTATTTAATTGTATAATTTAAATTGATGAAGTTTATTGTATGTAAAGGGGCTTCTCTGATGGCTCAGATGGCAAAAAGTCTGCCTGCAATGTGGTAGACCCGGGTTCGATCCCTGGGTCAGGAAGATCCCTTGGAGAAGGAAATGGCAACCCACTCCAGTGTTCTTGCCTGGAGAATCCCATGGACAAAGGAGCCTGGCAGACTAAAAAAAACAAAGCCAATTATAATCAAAACATACCAGATGACTTAACTTTACCTCTTTCAAAGAAGATGATTTTTCCAAAGCCTAATGTCTCATGTAATTTGCTATCCACTTAGAAAAAAATATTTTTTTTAATTTTTGGCTATGCTAGGTCTTCATTGCTGTTTGTGGGCTTTCTTTAGTTGCAGCCAGAGGGGGCTTCTCTGTAGCTATGGTGAGAGGGCTTCTCATTGTAGTGACTTTTCTTTTTTTTGGCAGAACATCGGCTCCAAAAGCACAGGCTTCAGTAGTTGCAGCTGATGGGCTCCAGAGTGCAGACTTATTAGTCTTGGAACATTGTTCAGTTACCCTGCAGCAGGTGAGATATTCCCAGATCAGGTATTGAACCACTGTTCCTTGTATTGAAATGTGGGTTCTTAACCACTACACCACCAGGGAAGCCTCACTATCTGCTTTTAAAGCATCAAAGCATGGACTTTGAATTTATTCAGGCCAGGGTTTGAAATCTGGCTTGCTTACCAGTAATTTAACCATGAGAATTAGATTATCTAAGCCTCACCATCTTCATTTGTATAATGGAGGTTAGGGCACCCATCACAGAGTCATTTATGTATTTGATTATTACTTATAAACCCTTCCTTTGTGCCAATCACTTTGTCAATATACAGAGGAAAAGAGAAGTCACAAAGAAGGTTTGGATCTTGCCTTCATGGAGCTTATAAGCTAGAAGAGAAGGTAGGCATTGAAGACAATATTTCACTAGTGAGAAAATTATAGCAGGGAAATAAGTGCTATTGAATTAAAGAACCACTTGCTGAAGGTGAGAGAGGAGAGTGAATAAGCTGGCTTAAAACTCAGCCTTCAAAAAATGAAGATCATGGCATCCAGCCCCATTACTTTATGGCAAATACATGGAGAAACAATGAAAACAGTGACAGACTATTTTCTTGGGCTCCAAAATCACTATGGATGGTGACTGCAAGTCATGAAATTAAAAGATGCTTGCTCCTTGGAAGAAAAGCTATGACAAACCTAGACAGTGTATTAAAAAGCAGAGACATTACTTTGCTGAGTCAGCTCTGTGTAGTCAAAGCTATGGTTTTTCCAGTAGTCATGTATGGATGTGAGAGTTGGACCATAAAGAAGGCTGAGCACCAAAAATTTGATGCTTTTGAACTGTGGTGTTGGAGGAGACTCTTTAGAGTCCTGACTGCAAGGAGATCAAACCAGTCAATCCTGAAGGGAATCAACCCTGAATATTCTTTAGAAAGACTGAAACTGAAGCTGAAACTCCAATACTTTGGCCACCTGATGCAAAGAGTCGACTCATTGGAAAATATCCAGATGCTAGGAAAGATTAAAGAAAGAGAAGGGACGGCAGAGGATGAGATGGTTGGATATCATCCCTGACTCAATGGACGTCAGTTTGAGAAAAAGTCAGGAGATGGTGAAGGACAGGGAAAACTGGCATGCTGTAGTCAATGGAGTCTCAAAGAGCTGAACACTACTGAGAGACTGAACAATAATAAGAAAAATTAAAGAGGAGGTAATGAATTAATCTAGGCTGCAGTGTCAAGGAAAGCTTCCCTAAGGAAGGCATGTTTCAAATGCAGTTCGAGAAATGAGTATGAGTTGGACAGAGAATAGGAAGTAGAGAGTTTCTGGCATAAAGCAGCCTTATGCCAGAACCTTCAGTTAAGTTCAGTTCAGTTGCTCAGTTGTGTCTGACTCTTTGTGACCCCATGAATCGCAGCATGCCAGGCCTCCCTGTCCATCACCAGCTCCCGGAGTTCACTCAAACTCACTTCCATCGAGTCAGTGATGCCATCCAGCCATCATCCTCTGTCATCCCCTTCTCCTCCTGCCCCCAGTCCCTCCCAGCATCAGAGTCTTTTCCAATGAGTCAACTCTTCACATGAAGTGGCTGAAGTACTGGAGTTTCAGCTTTAGCATCATTCCTTCCAAAGAACACCCAGGGCTGATCTCCTTCAGAATGGACTGATTGGATCTCCTTGAGGGACTCTCAAGAGTCTTCTCTAACACCACAGTTAAGAAGCATCAGTTCTTTGGCACTCAGCTTTCTTCACAGTCCAACTCTCACATCCATACATGGAAAAACCATAGCCTTGACTAGACGGAACTTTGTTGGTAAAGCAATGCCTCTGCTTTTGAATATGCTATCTGGGTTGGTCATAAGTTTCTTTCCAAGGAGTAAGCATCTTTTAATTTCATGACTGCAATCACCATCTTCAATGATTAGGGTATTCATAAAACCAGAGAAGTATTGAATAGTCAGGGGGTGAGGCAAGTTTAGAGAGCATAGCATGAGACTACATTGGTGAGCGGAGGAAAATCCCAGAGAGCCTTATAGCTTAATTTGTAGAGTGAACTGATGGAATACTGTTATTTGTCATGAAAGCAAGAACAACCCAGGATTGTTCTGGGAAAACCTACTATCATTTATGCTGGCTAGTATTGCTGTTGTCAGTGTTGTTGCAGTGATTATTTCCTATACCTGTAAACTCAAATGTCTATATTCTCAATTATATTTTTTGTTAATTCTTTACTTCTTTCAATATTTTTAGGCTATTGGATATTTATTATGAAATTAGGAAAATAGACTAGACTTCATAGAATGTTAGTTCAGAGAGAGTCAACTTATTTACAATTTCATCACTTTATTTTTCCCGATATTTGACATTTTTTATTTTAAAATTGTAGTAACTAATCTTGGGTTTGGTTCATAAGATGCCAAATGCTGTATTTATCAAAGTTGCTCTTGACTATATACATAAGTGACAATATAAACACTCCAATAGTTTGGTTGTTACTGTCAGGGGAGTGTAATCTCCTCATTTCTGTTTCATCACAACAAAGATTTGAAGTGACAGACGTCAAGGCCCTCAGGGCATAACAGCTCTTGGGCAGTCCCTGTTATAGCTTTCAGGTTTGTTCTAGCTCTCAGGTCTTGAATAGACTGTGTTATAGCTTTTGGACAGATCAGTGTTACAGCTCAGTTTTATTTAGAAAATGACAGGAAAATACATCCTCGAGGCATGAGGGCATGCCGACCGAAAGACACGAAGAGAAGAGCGCAAGAGAGAAACAGAGAGAGAACGTGTGTGCACATGGGACAGAGAGAGAGAGAGACCCTTGACCCTTTGGCTCCTCTTTTTGTGTGTTTTTCCTCCCCTAGCCCTGCCCTGTGTAAACTGAGCTAGACAGCAGTGCTGCTTGTTCTACCTGAGGTCTTCACTCCGGTCCTCAGAACTTCTTTTGTTCTATTTTTGTGAGCTTTTCCCTTGTCTTTTAGCCACCACCATTCTGGACACCTGTTTCCTATACTAACTACCTAAAACTACAAATTTACTTTTTTTTTTTTTCAGGTTGATCTTTTAGATGAAAGAGAAATAGAATAATTGAATCATTTACATACAGTTTTGTTACCCTTTGCATAATTGTTAATTCTGTAGATGGCTCATCTACCACCAGGATCTAAGCTCCTGCGAGAATAAACATTTGTCAGCTGACTTGGTGAGTTTTTTTTTTTTTCTGAAAACTCAGATTCTTTGACTTTCTATTTCTAGTTTATACATATTCATTTTGAAGGTGGAAGCAATTTCTTAATCTTGTGTCTTGACACATGAGCAGTTCAAACATTTTTTATTCTGTAAAGATTTAGGAAAAGGCCAATCACACAAATTAAAAATAATTAAACATATCATCCTGACTAAAAGCCTTATCTTACAGGAAATAGAATGTATTTTCAATAAAAAATATATTGGGGATCAGGAGTAGTCAGGAAATTATCTTTCCCTTTCCATTACTTTTATAAAACTGTTCCTTAAAATATGTTCTTGTGATTCATGTGTTTGAATTTGTCTATAAACAGAAAAATGAGATCTAATTAAAAGCAATAATAGCATTATAAAAATATATTTTGTTGTTAACAGCTGGACATAGATTAGCCTTAAATTTGCTAATCTGGCTAGGAGTTATGTTATGTCTCATATTTGCTGTACTTGTGCTGCCACGAGGTTCAAAATTCTTCTAATATCCTTGTTTTTATCTCCCTTGTAGATTTTGGGCTTCCCTAAGTACTTCTCTTCAGAGAGATTCTGTTTGGCAGGTCTTTCAGCTGAAAGCCCTCTTGTTTGGTGGTAAAGTATGGGGAAGTGGAAGCTTTCTATGGTGACATGATTAAATCTCAGTCTTTCAGTGGGCCTCTGTCCCAGGACTGTGCCTTTTTTAAGTCTTTTTCTGCATTTGTTCTGCATTTAAGTGGGACAGGAAGCCTCGAGGGGGAGGAGAGTGATAAATGCCTTTCTCCTGTTGGGAAAATGCTCTGTCAATCTTTTCTCCTTGACAGTTTTGTTACAGAGAATTTCCAGGAAGGCCATTTAAAAACTCTTCCTCTAACAGTGTCATTAGTGGAATGTTCCTGGGTCTTTACTGTGAGAACTTTGTATGGTTTTTGGATGTAAAACCCATAATGAATAAGGCCTTGCTAAGACTGTAGCCCCTGGGTGCTTCTCACTCTCAGAGAACACTCAGTCTTTGGCAACTACCTTGTAATCATTCTGCCTGCAGAAAAATTACTTTGTAAGTGTTCCTACCAGTCTGTGTCTTCATAGGCTACTCTAGGTGTGGAGATCAAGGCTATGACTCTGGATTTGCTTGTCTCTCCGGATTTGGGGGTGATAATTTGCCTGGTGACTTCAGTCCTTTGATAGGTCCCAGGAAAGTCTTTGGATTTCAGTTTGTTCAGCTCTTGTTGTTGTTGTGAGGATGGAAGTAAGAACTTCCAAGGTTTTCACTTGGTGGCACTAAAACCAGAAGCTATGAAACATGTTTCTTGAAATACACCAGAGATAATGTTTCTAAACCTGTGAGTCTATGAATACTATTTTTAGTACCGTAACAATCAACAGAGAAGCACTGAGATAGTCAACAAACAGCCTCATAATAAATTCTTCTGTCTGCTTCTATCTACATTTTTATAAATGCAAACTTTTGCATAAGCAAGAAAGTAATTATAACTGTGGTTCCAAAAGAGATTAATATACTACATTTTTTTGGTCATGCTTTTCAAACTGAAAGTCATTTTAATCTGTTACTTAATTTGCATATGAAGCTGATAAAACAAAAGTCTACAATAACAGTATCAGAGAACTGAGAATGTGTTTCTCATTCTCATTTTTAATAGAGTGTTTTAATTCCAATGTACCCTTGAAGATTTGAAGAGCATTTTTTCAGTATGCTTTGTATTCCTATGTATATTATTTCTATAGCCCTTGCTTTGGGAGGCAAATACATATTCAGAATCTTCAATGTGTCCTATTCTAAATGAACCAGAAATTAACACTGCAGTCTGGAGATGCTAATATCAAAGAAAATATTCAAAATTGTACATAACAACATAACATTTGTCTGTATAATCCAGAAGCTTAATGTAAGATAGTGAACACTAATATAAATAGAACAGAGCACAAAATAGACCAATAGATAACATAGAACAGGGAATTGGAAGAAGAGATTATTACTTAGACTAGGAGTTGTTTCCTTTAGTCAAATTCAGTTAAGGATATTTATCCCAATTTCCTAGTTAGAAGAATTATAATTTATATAAAACACATATTGCATACTACTTGTGGTAAGTGTATGTTTATATAAATATACATAAATATATAACTAGTTTGTCTATATAGATATATATAGTATTTGGGGCTTCCAGGTAGTGCTAGTGGTAAAGAACCCACCTGCCAATGCAAGAGACAAGAAATGTGGGTTCAGTTCTTGGGTCTGGAAGATCCATCCCTTGGAGGAGGAAATGGCAACCTGTTCCAGTATCTTTGTCTGCAGAATCCCATGGACAGAGGGGCCTGGCAGGCTACAGTTCATGGGGTTGCAGAGTCGGACATGACTGAAGTGACTTAGCACTATAATATTTTTAGGATGTATTGCCTTACTTCTGTAATACGATGATTCAAACATTATCAATTTATTCTTGTTTCTATTAATTTTAAAATAAATTAATAATAAAATAAAATCTGAAAGTGTTACAACTAAGGACTGTGGAAATCAAGATAATACCATGCCAAATAATTCTATTAGAAAAATAGTGCACTACAAAAATTACTCTCAAAATTTAGCATGCATAAAAAATGGAACACTTGCTAAAAATGCAGGCTCTTGGGACTGAGTTGCATATGCTCTGCTTTAGAACAGTTAAGTTGTAGCTCTAGAATCAGACATTTTCAGAAGCAATTTAAAGATGTGCCAAAACAGCTTTGACTGTATAATTACATTTATTTCTATTTTGGAACAGAGACAGACATGTCTCATTAACAATTCTTATGATTATATATGATAATAAATGTTTATAATATTATAATTGTCTGCTATATTCTCAGTAGGGAATTCCCAGGTGGCTCAAAGATAAAGAATCCACTCCACCTACAAATGCACGGGCCTTAAGAGACCTAGGTTGGGAAGACACACTGGGGGAAGACACACTGGGGGAAGGAATGGCAAGCCACTCCAGTATTCTGGACCAGAGAATTCTATGGACAGAAGAATCTGGCAGATTTCTGTCCAAGGGGTCACAGAGTTGGGCATGACTGAGTGGCTGAGCACAAGAACACACACACTTTCAGTACAGCATCCTTGGAGAGCTCTCTGATACCTCTTCTTTGCAGTAGAAACTTGTTGCTCAGTCACTGAGTCATGTCAGACTCTGCGACTCCACGGACTATAGCACACCAGGCTCCTCTGTCCTCCACCATCTCCCAGAGTTTGTTTAAATCCATGTCTATTGAGTCAGTGATACTATCTAACAACCTCATCCTCTGTCACCCTCTTCTCCTTTTGCCTACAAACTTTCCCAGCATCAGGATTTTTTCCAGTGAATCCACTCTTTGCATCAGGTGGCCAAAGAATTAGAGCTTTATCTTCAGCATCAGTCCTTCCAATGGATATTCTGGGTTTATTTCCTTTAAGATTGACTGTTTTGATCTCCTTGCGTCCAAGGGATTATCAGAAGTCTTCTCCAGGACCCAAATTTGAAAGCATCAGTTCTTCAGAGAATAGCTTTCTTTATGGTCCAGCTCTAACATTTGTAAATGACTATTGAAATAAAAACAAACAAACATAGCTTCCTCTATGAAGACCTTTGCTGGCAAAGTGATGTCTCTGCTTTTTAACATGTTGTCTATGTTTTTGATAGCTTTCCTTCCAAGGAGCAAGTATCTTTTAATTTCATGGCTGTAATCACCATCATCAGTGATTTTGGAGGCCAAGAAAACAAAATCTGTCACTGCTGCCATATTTTCTATTGAAGTGATGGTACTAGATGCCATGATCTTAACTTTTTTAATGTTGAGTTTCAAGCCAGCTTTTTCACTCTCCTCTTTCACCTTCATCAAGAGGTTCTTTAGTTCCTCTCCATTTTCTGCCAGTAGTGGGAACTGCTGCTACTGAATTGGTAAACCTAAACACATTGGGGATAATTGGATTCCAGGATGCCTCAGGCCAAGTGGCTGCACTCAATTGCTGTAGGCAAGGTGGGCTTCACTGGTGGCACAGTGGTAAAGAATCAGCATGCCAAATGCAGGAGACTCAGGAGATGTGAGTTCAGTCTTTGAGTTGGGAAGATCCCCTACAGAAGAAAATAGCAACCCACTCCAGTATTCTTGCCTGGAAAATTCCATAGACAGAAGAGTCTGATGGGCTATAGTCTATGGGATTGCAAAGAGTCAGACATGACTGAGTGTCTGAGCATGCAGGGTCAGTGTGGGCATGGTTAATATAAGGAACACAGAGTCAAAGCAGTAATCAGAATAGCTTGATTCTTGGAGATCTGTGGCAGTAGCAAGTTAATCATGGTGTTCCCAGAAGTGAAATAGATGCAGAATATGTTAAATTCTTACTTGATCTCAGCACACACACACACACACACACACACACACACAGTGGAGAAATTCTAGATCAAGTGAACAAAAGTCATTAACTTGAATCATGAAGTAGTTATCACCATCATAAATTTCCAGACTTGAGCCAGATTACAGACCAATATCTTAAAGGTAGGATATATGCACACTATTTTATTTAATATTCTCATATCTCTATGGGGTGAATATTATTTACCTTAAATGTAAGGAAACAATCACTCAGATTAATTCAGGAACAACTTTCTTTAGAGAAATATTCATAAGGCAGCCAAATAAGGATTTGAGCTTAGATCTCCAGGACTTTATGTTTGTACTCTTCCAAGCTGCAACATATTGCTCTGAGCCATTGGATCTAGGTGATTCTTCCCTGGTGACTTAGACGGTAAAGCGTCAGTCTACAATGCAGGAGACCTGGGTTCGATCCCTGGGTTGAGAAGATCCGCTGGAGAAGGAAATGGCAATCCACTCCAGTACTATTGCCTAGAAAATCCCATGGATGGATGAGCCTGAAAAGTTACAGTCCATGGGGTTGCAAAGAGTTGGACACGCCTGAGCAACTTCACTCATTCCAAAAATAATAATGCAATCCATTTAGTTAGTAATATGCTACAGTGAGGAATATTACCTTATTATATAAATTCCTATACTGAATAAATTCAGTTCAATTCAGTTCAGTCGCTCAGTCATGTCCAACTCTTTGTGACTCCATGGACTGCATCATGGCAGGCCTCCCTGTCCTGCACCAACTCCAACTTCACTCATTCCAAAAATAATAATGCAATCCATTTAGTTAGTAATATGCTACAGTGAGGAATATTACCTTATTATATAAATTCCTATACTGAATAAATTCAGTTCAATTCAGTTCAGTCGCTCAGTCATGTCCAACTCTTTGTGACTCCATGGACTGCATCATGGCAGGCCTCCCTGTCCTGCACCAACTCCCGATATTTACTAAAACTCATGTCCATTGAGTCGATGAAGCCATCCAAACATCTCAACCTCTCTTGTTCTCTTCTCCTCCTACTGTCAATCTTTCCCAGCATCAGGGTGTTTTCCAGTGAGTCAGTTCTTCAATCAGGTGGAAAAGTATTGGTGTTTCAAATTCAACATCAGTCTTTCCACGGAACATTCAGGACTGATTTCCTTTAGGATGGACTGGTTGGATCTCCTTGCAGTCCAAGGGACTCTCAAGAGTCTTCTCCAATACCATAGTTCAAAGGCATCAATTCTTCACCACTCAATATTCTTTAGTATCCAGCTCTCACATCCATACATGACTAA
>SJYC01031254.1:0-12662 GCA_006408675.1 Madoqua kirkii | reverse complement strand
AGATGGCTGGATGGCATCACAGACTCGATGGACGTGAGTCTGAGTGAACTCCGGGAGATGGTGATGGACAGGGAGGCCTGGTGTGCTGTGATTCATGGGATTGCAAAGAGTTGGACACGACTGAGCGACTGAACTGAACTGAACTAGACATCAAGGAGATTCAATAAGTCCATCCTAAAGGAAATCAGCTCTGAATATTCATTGAAAGAACTGATGCTTAAGCTGAAACTGCCACTTGATGTGAAGAACTGACTCCTTGGAAAAGACCCTGGTACAGGGCAAGATTGAAGGTGGGAGGAGAAGGGGACAACCGATGATGAGGTGGTTGCACGGCACCACTGACTCAATTGACATGAGTGTGAGTAAGCTCTGGCAGTTGGTAATGGACAGGGAGGCCTGGCATGCTGCCAGCCATGGGGTCACAAAGTGTTGGACATGACTGAGTAACTGAACTGAACTAATTATATAGTTTAAGACAAACTTTAAGGACTACTTTTTATTACTTTTAAACTTATGGCATTATACTATATTTCTTTGACAATATTTTTTACTCTCATTTTTGAAATGCATCCATGGCCACGTATAAATTTTAAAGGCTATACAGTTCTTCACAATTCCTTATGTAAATATAACACATTATACTTCCTTGTGTAAGTATACACAGTTTTATTAGTCATTACCTATGATTTTTATTCTATTTAACATTTGATATTGATGAATAATTGTTTTCACAAATTATGATCTAATAACCACATATGTTTACAAAATTCTGTCTGATAATAGAATAATCAGTGAACAGACTCTTGTTCAACTCTTCTGCTGCTGCTACGTCCCTTCAGTTGTGTCCGACTCTGTGCGACTCCATAGACGGCAGCCTGCCAGGTTCTCATTTTTGAAATGCATCCATGGCCACGTATAAATTTTAAAGGCTATACAGTTCTTCACAATTCCTTATGTAAATATAACACATTATACTTCCTTGTGTAAGTATACACAGTTTTATTAGTCATTACCTATGATTTTTATTCTATTTAACATTTGATATTGATGAATAATTGTTTTCACAAATTATGATCTAATAACCACATATGTTTACAAAATTCTGTCTGATAATAGAATAATCAGTGAACAGACTCTTGTTCAACTCTTCTGCTGCTGCTACGTCCCTTCAGTTGTGTCCGACTCTGTGCGACTCCATAGACGGCAGCCTGCCAGGCTCCCCTGTCCCTGGGATTCTCCAGGCAAGACTGGAGTGGGGTGCCATTTCCTTCTCCAATGCATGAAAATGAACATTGAAAGTGAAGTCGCTCAGTTGTGTCCGACTCTTAGCGACTCCATGGACTGCAGCCCACCAGGCTCCTCCATCCATGGGATTTTCCAGGCAAGAGTACTGGAGTGGGGTGGCATTGCCTTTTCCGTCCACTCTTGTAGATTTTGCCAAATTGCCCTTCAAAATAGCTAAACTAATATTTAATTTCCACCTTGATATAGCAAACTTTATTTTCTCTACAACCTAAAAAAATTTAGTGTTGGATAAATTGCTACTATATTATTTTCTACCCAGAAAATAATCAAGTATATCATCAACTATAATGTATAATGGGGCATCCATTGTGGCTCACAGAGTGAAGAATCTGTGTTCAGTGTGGGAGACTCAAGTTTGATTCCTGGGTAGAAGATCCCCTGGAGAAGGGAATGGCTGCCCACTTCAGTATTTTTGTGTAGGAAATCACATGGTCAGAGAAGCCTGGTGGGCTACAGTATATGGGGGCAAAAGGAGTTAGACACAATTGAGCAACTAACACTTTCACTTATCAAGTATATCATCAAGGATAATGAGAAAGATTGCTCCTTATAGGATACAAAAACATATATTATAGATATAGTGACCAAAATACTTAATTTTAGTTAATACTAGTCAAACAGTCATAGTCTGTGACTATATCAGACTTTAGTATAGTAAATATTTTATATTTCAAATTTTTGGGTGTTTTTGGGTGTTAATTTACTATTCACAAACTGATACTGAAGCAATTTGCCCATCCAAGTGGAAAACAAAAATAAAATTATAATTTCTCTTATAGCAAAAAATATTTTTGGGAAAGCTTTGAGCATACTTAAAAACTAAGAGATTGAGGTTGAAGAATAAGAAAAAAAAAAAGAGTAAATCAGTGGAATAAAGTCTCAGAGGTTGTGAAAGGGAATAGGATTCAGATGGGTGGGCCATAAATAAGAAGGGGAGAAGATTTTTATCCAAAATTTAAGGAAGGAGATTATGATGGTGTATATGCAAATATGTGAATATTTTTCCTTAAACTAAGTTTCTTATCTCATGTGAGAGAAGAATAGATGCTGGCTTCAGTGAGACTGAAGCAGAAAAAGAGGCATTTACCAAAATGTTAGCTTTCTTTTCTCTCTCTCTTCTTTTTTGCTACAGAAGCTCAGTTTATAAAATTTTACTTGGCCAGGTACTTATGGCTTATTATGTTAGAATTGTTTATGTTTTCTCAGCTTTTGTAAGCCCAGTTATTTTATATCTTAACTAGCTATCTCCTAACAATACTAGTGCCTGAATGGAACTTGGAGTTTCAGATTACAAGATGATAATTTCATATTTTAATATTTTTGGATATGCATATCATACTCCTATTTGCTGCATTTATCACAAGTTAGGTCCTCTGAAAGAAGATGCTGAGAGATGTTTATTAGGACCTAATCCCTGTGAAGGGAAGTGGGGGGAAGCTTCATTGTGTATAGAAAAAAAGTTCAAGTGCTATGCTATAAATCCTCAGCTACCTTGGTGTGGTGTGGTGGTTTAGTTGCTAAGTCATGTGCAACTCATTGCAACCCCATGGATTACAGCTCTCCAGGTTCCTCTGTCCGTCGGATTCTCCAGGCAAGAATACTGGAGTGGGTTGCCATTTCCTTCTCCAAGAGATCTTCCCAACCCAGGGATTGAATCAAGATCTTCTTTATTGTAGGCAAATTCCTTACCATCTGAGCCACAAGGAGCCCTCAACTAACTTGGTGGCAGGGTTTAAATCTAGAACACATATCTCCATGTCTTGCTTTGGTGAGATAATCAGGCCTTTATATGCCCATCTCACTGAGTCACTGGATATAGGTTACCCTGGGAAGCTCAATAACTCCTGCCAAGGTGAAACAGTGGGTGGTCATTAGTGAAATCAATTTCATTTGAAATCTGCCTTTATTAATTCTTAGTTGCTACAAAAGATTTGCATGTACTTCCAGTGGTATGTAGCCTAAACAATAATAAGTGTGCCAAAGTTGTTTTCCAGGAACTTGTCAGCTTTGTCTAGTTTAAGCTGAGCCGGTTAAGACTGAATAGGACCACTGACCCTCCAACTAGGCATGTGCAACTATCTGTTTTGTGACCTTTGGGTATAAGGAGGCTGAAAACTCCACCCTCAGATAATACTAATGTCTCCATTTTTTGAATGTACAGAGAATTGTAACTTAGTTACACTTGTGCAGAGTGATTACTGCACCATTTTTCAATCTCTTGCCCCATGTTCCTCATGCCTCAGACTGCCCTGCTTCTATATTCTTTATCCAATAAATACCAAGAACTCCTTGTCTTTGAAAAGCTGGATCTGAGTCTTACTCTTCCATTTCTTCACTTGATTGTCCTGTGAATAAACCCTGTTTTTGCTGCAAATCTCACTATTTTGTCTTGTTGCACATTGGACAAAACAAACCTAGTTTGGTAACAAAGGTTGTAGTTGAGGCAGAATCTGAAAGAAGGAGCTGACTACAGAACTCCATGATTTTGTCTTTAGAGCAAAGGGAAACAGCCATGACCGCAGAATGTCAGCCTAGGATTAGGATAAAATAAAAGGATATTTTATTGTTCAGTCATGCTTTATGTGTATTATTTCCCTGGCCAACCTTTGTCAATTGTATTCCCTAGCTGAATATTAATACCATTTGGTTTTGTTATTCCCTACAAATAGTACCCTTCATTCCAACTCACCTTTTCCTCCCCTTCAATGCCATAAACAAAATATAAAGTTACTACCTGAATCACACCAGGGTATTTGATGATAAAGTTCAAGAAAAGGACACACTCTCATAACCCGGTGGTCTTTTCAGAATAAGTAATATGAACAAAACTGGACAGAAAGTCACTAGGTGGACTTACCAAATTATACACTCTTAGAGTGAACTTGGGTCATATGTGTGTTGAAAAAGTTCTTTGGAATGATGAATAAATCTCTATCCCTGTACCATTCTGCAGTAAGCCTAGGAAGAGAAATAAGCTCCAAATCTGTAACAAGACAGAGACTGGGATAGTTGATAAAGCAACATAAGAAGAGCATATAACATGAAGAAGAAATACAATATAAAAATGAAAGTATTATGCATAAATTAAACCCATCTATGTCAGATCAGAAGTAAGCCTGATCAGGGAAACATCAGAAACAAGATTTGGATGCAAAACTGAGCACTGCTCTTAAGGCAAGAATTTATGTCTACATTCACCTTGGTAATCTCTATGGCCCTGAACAAATCTGGGGATCAATAACCATATCCTAGGGTGGATGATTTGAAAGTAGAACACTAACTAAATTCATGCAGAAACAGAGGAAGCACTGATTGTGCTTGCTGGTGACTGTTCCAGGTACAGGGCAGAGCCCATCTGCTGTACCAGATGCTCAGTGGTTGATTGGACACAAAGCTGTGGGAAGCAAAAGGCATCTCTCTCCGAGAAGGCCACCAGGAAAGAGGCCAATGCAACTGTGCCAGGACTACTGCTAACCTCCATCAATAGCCTCATGGTCATACTGCGTTCCCTAATCTAACCGGAAATGTAAAAAGGTGCACATTTGCTTCTGCAAGTGTGTGGAGAGGTGACTGAGTTGCATTTTATTGTTCGAAATAAACAACCTTTGGAATGTGTCTGATAAAAGTAGATTCATATGGTATCTGTCATGTTAATCTCTGCTATTTCGTTTGCTGTGCCTCAAACACACAGGATAAGCAGCATTTTCTATAAAGGCTTAATTACATGATATTTATGAGTTGGCCCTCAATTTTTGATGAATTAATTGTTAGTAATTTATAAATTTCCTAAATTTTAGAAGTTTTATTTAGCTGCAATTATATGGGCATAAGGAGTTTGAAAATAATTTAGTTAACTTTATATTTCAGATTTCTAATTCTCTTACTTGTATTGAGTTTTGAAACAAATTTTTGCAACAATTGCCTTAAATTTGTGCTTCATTGTTTCCAATCTCATCATAGACTTGCTGTTATGGATTTCTGTAATCTAAGTTAAATATTTTGCTTTAATAATAAAAAAACTACATGCTAGTCTTCTAATCATAAAATGTCTTATCTACATATACAAGTTTTCTTCTGTTTCTCTTCACCTACACTTTCCTTCTCTCACTCATTCACACACACACACACACACACACACACACACACACACACACACAGTCATTTTGCTGCTTATAGGAGAAGAGATACTATATGCTTTATTTCAGAAGGTAGACTATTGCTAATACTGGGTACATAAATCTCCTAGGTACCATGCTAGTTAGAGGTTGTGCTTGAATCACACTGAGTTTGCCCAGGAACTTCAAGGGCAAAGATTATTGTTCTATTTGAACATATGAGGAAACTAAAATCTAGAGGACTTCAGTGATGGACCCCAATCTAAGTAGGTGCAAGTGACAGGAGTAAGACTGAACCCAAAGTCTGCCAGACTCCAAAGTGCATGATCAATCAGATGCTTCTTCTGCTTTCTTTATCTTTTAAATAATGAGTACCTTTAGAGGAAGGGAGGGAACAGGGGCAATGTCTCAGCCTAGTGATCTGGTGTGTTCATGCACCTCTCCATCATGAAGCCTGCCCAGCTCAACATAGTACCTAATGACACATTAGAAATGGCCAGGGATGAAGTTTTCAGGTGGTGTCACCTAGTTAGTATGGGATGGCGTTTGGAAGAAAAATGGGATGGGATAGAAAAAAGCATCAAATGTGAATGAAACAAACCAGAAGATAATGGGTATATTTTATAAGAATACAAAATGCTAGAAAATAATTGGTTTTATCTATGTGAAACAGTCCACAAACTGTATATCTTGACTATAAGAACAAGAGACTCTAGGCTCAGGCCAGGTTAAAACTTCTTTTGATTTCTCATAAAAGAAAATGAAGCAGGCCTTTAAATCAAATAGAAATTATATATATATATATATATATATATATATATATACACATACATACATACTTATTCAAATATAAATATTACTCAATGAAGGATATTCATGAATTGTACTTTTCCCAGTATTCTAAATTTACTCTGCTGAGCTCCTTTAATGGCACATTGCACTGTTTGTGTCAATGAGAGAAATAAATCCTGTTCATAGGGTTTCCCTGGTGTGTCAGTGGTAAAGAATCCTCTGCCAATGAAAGAGACATGAGTTTTATCCCTGATCTGGGAAAATTCCACATGCTGCAGAGTAACTAAGCCACTGTACCACAACTATTGAGCTTGTGATCCAGAGCCGAGGAGTCACAACTATTGAGCCATGTGTCACAACTGCGGAAGCCCGTGTGCCCCTAGAGCCCGTGCTATGCAACAAGAGGAGTTACCATAATGAAAAGTGCATGAGCCACACTGAAGAGGTGCCCCCACTTGACACAACTGGAGAAAGCCCATAAGCAGCAACAAAGACCCAGCACGGCCGAAAGTAAATAAATAAATAATTTTTAAATGTTAATCATAAAGCTTTACTTCAAAATAGGGTATAATGATGAAGAGAAACCATATGTGACAGATAGATGTAGGGTTTAATGCAATCTATGTCACTAAACAACCACTTGACCCTAGACAATAAGCTGTTTGTGCGAGTGTTTATAAAATCGGGATAATAGTTGACAATCTTACTGGTGATTGAGGCAAATTAAAAGTGATAATACATAAACCACAGGTACTATCTATTTATTAACATAAATAAATGGACACAACTTAGCAACTGAACAACAACAATGACAATGAATAAAACTGGAGAAGGAAATTGCAACCCATTTTGACAAGTATGCTTACCTGAAGCCTCCTGTGGACAGAGGAGCCTGGTGGGTTATGGTCCATAGTGTCACAAAGAATTGGACAAGGCTGAAGCAACTTAGCATGCATGCATGCATGAATAATATATGGAATTTATAGAATTTACTATGTTATAAAAGTTAGGTTTGGGTTTATTGCTGTTGTTGAGTTGCTAAGTTGTGTCCAACTCTTTGAGACACCATGAACTACAGCACACTAGGCTTTTTACTCAAACTCATGTTCATTGTGTTGATGATGCCATCCAACCATCTCATCCTCTGTTGCCTGTTTCTTCTTCTGCCTTCAATCTTTCCTAGCTTGAGGGTCTTTTCTGATGAGTTGGTTCTTCACATCAGGTGGCCAAAATATTGGAGCTTCACCTTCAATGTTCTTCCAATGAACATTCAAGGTTGATTTCCTTCAGGATGGACTGGTTTGATTTCCTTGCAGTCCAAGAGACTCTCAAGAGTCTTCTCCAGCACTACAACTTAAAAGTATCAATTCTTCAGTACTCAGCCTTCTTTTATAGTCCAGCTCTCACATCTGTACATGACTACAGCTTTGACTAGACAGACTTTTGTTGGCAAAGTGATATCTATGCTTTTTAATATGTTGTCTAGGTTTGTCATAGCTTTCCTTCCAAGAGGCAAGCATCTTTTAATTTCATGGCTGCAATCACCTCCAGTGATTTTGGAGCCCAAGAAAATAAAATCTGTCATTGTTTCCACTTTTGCCATCTATTTTCCATTATATGATGGGACTGGGTCCCATGATCTCAGTTTTTTGAATGTTGAGTTTTAAGCCAGCCTTCCGCTTTCCTCTTCCACCCACATCAAGAGGCTCTTTAATTCCTCTTCACTTTCTGCCATTACAGTGGTATCATCTCAGAAGTGGATCTACTTCTAAATCATACTCCCATATTTCTTCCAATATAAATGCACCAAATTCTTGCAACTTTTTTGGTGTAGAAATTATTTCCTCCCCAGGTGGCTCAGTGCTAAATAATCCATCAGCCAATGCAGGAGATGCAAGAAATGCGGGTTAGATCCACGGATGGGAAGATCCCTTAGAGGAGGAAATGGCAACCCACTCCAGTGGTTGCCTGAAAAATCACCTGGACAGAGAAGCCTGGCAGGCTACAGTCCATGGAGTAGCAATGAATTGGACATAACTGAGCCATTGAGCGTGTGTACACACACACATATACATGTGCACACCTACTTTGTGTCTGCCTTTCTGGATATGCTGTGATATGACTAATTATGGACAGAATGTCAATAAGATGGCCATGAGAATAAGCATCCATTTGAAAGATGAGCTTGATAACTTTATCGTGTCTTGAGATCTCAGGTGAGTCATAAGATGATAGTGTATATCTTACAGTGTTTGCTACCATCAGATTCGCGCTCTCCAAAGAAGAAGATTTAACACTGGGACCAAAGACAGTCTCCTTCACTCAGAGCTTTGTGTAGTAGAAATTTTACTAAAGTGACAGTGACAGAAAAAGCTTTTGATATAGTCATCAGAAGGGGGTAGAAAGATTACCTGCCTCATGAGTTTAAGCAGGGCATTATATACTTTTCTGTTAGCTATTGAGAATAGATGAAAGAAATGCCTCAGGGTATGAAAATTTTGCCCATACCCTTTTCCATAAAATACATTCTGGGATGACATCAACACAAGATTAACCAGAAGGAATAGGTTAACTTGGAATTCAAGGTTGTGGAAGTTTTACCTAGATCTTCTCCCATAACATACATTCTGAGCTCAAAAAAGCATGTCCTTGAGCAAGAGATATTGCTACCAATGAGATCTACATGTCTAAGGCAGAAGAATGTGAAAAAGAATGTTCACCTCCTCCTTAAAGGGGGCTTGGACTTAGACTCCGTATCAACGGCTTAAGTTAACTCTCTCAAGGTTATAGGCTCTTCAAGCAAGGAGAGGCTGATATTTGCAGAAACAAGAGACAGGATACTTCTACTGGCAGAGGAAGCTCAGAGTCACTTAGGCTTGAAGATCCTAACTTTATCCTTATCCATCCCAATGAACCTTTCCTATTGTGAGGATCCAACTCTCTTCCAAGCAGTACCTTAACCTTTACAAGAGAGAAAATTGATGCAGCTGCAAATTCAACTTTCTATAATTTTATGACCCATTCAATTAAAGTTTCTGTTTGATTTTAATTAAGACCAGGCCTGTGGCTACAAAGAAATATGGATTATTTGGTGACTGTCATAGAATCTCCATAGTTATCTGACTCTAATTTGAGATGAGAGTTTAAAAAGCTGAGGTTTTTTTTTTTTTTTTTTTCCTGTAAGTGCTCCAGATACTCCTTGGGGTCACTATAACTGCAGTTAACAGTTGAGTGAAGCAGCCACTTAGTCCCCCAGAGAGCATGCTTCATCACCATAAAACACAGATGGTAATGTAATTAATAATGATATCACTATATCATATGGATTAGTTACATTTTATTTTCCTGTTTGTAAGATGCTCAGTATTCTGTTCCTGACCAAAGACATGATCAAACTGATTCCAAATCTTCATCTTTGAGGGTCTCCTTTTTGAGATCCCATTCCTGGTACCATCATCTTAATCAACGAGTTCGGTCCAGTGAGGAGGAAGACACTACATAAGTTAGTTTAACAGAAAGAATTTAATATTAAAAAAAAAACACTTGTTAACTACAGATTAAAAAAATTGAAAAGGGAAAATTAAGGTTAGTAACTACAAGACTCATCTAGCAATCTTAGGGATAACAATGAAGAGAAGAGCTTGCAATGATTAAAAATTAGAAGCCTGAAGGAAGGACTCTTCAGGGCTCAAATTCCATTTCTGAGAAAGGATGCTGGATGGCTGGTGCTGGGACAACCGAGGGAGTGTCATGAGCTTTACTCAATGAATACTGAAAATGGCAGCTTCTCGAACTATCTATCTGCCACTTCCAGGGGGATAAAGCCTTTTTGAAGCATCAATAAGAGGAACAAATAGAAAAAGAAAATTTGAAGTAAAACAGGAGAGGATGTATAACTTTTTTTCCTTTTCCCACATTTTTGTCTGTCTCTCTTAAATCCCTTTATTGTCAGAGTTTAACAAGGAGCCAGCTGGCAAGCAGAATTGTGATACACAGAATCCCAATCATAGAGTAAGAATGGGTTTGGATCTAGAGAAAATAACTAATAGATGGAGTTCGACTTGTAGTGTAAAAAATGAAATACATATATTTAAGTACAAGTAGAACTGGATATATCTTTCACTTATAATATGCAAAATCTATTTTTACCATTTACAAATTTTGGAGCATTGTTAATTTAAGAAAGAAAAAATTACTGTAAAACATATATTTTACTTATTAAAGTAGAAAATTATATGAGACCTCTCTGATGACCCAGATGATTAAGAATCTGCCAGCAATGCAGGAGAACAGAGTTGGATCCCTGGGTACAGAAGATCTCCTGGATAAAGGAATGGTTACCCCACCAGTATTCTTGCCTAGAGAATTCTATGGACAGAAAATTATACAGATAAATCTTCAATATTGTAGCAGGTTGTTATACACATCCATCTTTATATTGCAATGTAAGAGGAGCATATAATACTTTAAGAGCAATATTTTTATACAAAAAAAAGATAAAATAAGAATTAATAATTAATCTCCTTGTGTCCACTCTCTGCCTCATACATCAACTCTATATGGACATTTTATTTTTCAAATCTTTTATAATAGCTAATTTTTCCTTAGGGGGGAAAGTAACTTTCTTTCTGCATCAAGTTGAATCTCTACTTATAAGGTAGAAGATGATTCAACCCTTCCATATCAGTTCCTTTCTCAGCATTAATTTCCTTTCAACAGGATAGAAGCAATTGTAGAGCCATTATTCTGAGTATTCTTGGTTTTTAATATTTTAAAAAGATTTTAATGAATATAACACCATGTCCTATTCAGGTATCACTTTTCAGGGTCCAGCTTAAGTGTTTTGGATCCCCTGTATTTTATATTATGTATATGATGATCATTCATAGCAGATTATAATACTGAGATAGCAAATTATGTTTTTCTTCTGTTATGTTACCTTTGTCCCATTCCAAGCCTTTGCTATTTTATTAACATTTGCTGGCTTCAGAGAAAATAATAGATGGCACCACTCTTCTCAGTACTCTAGAAGTCTAATGCATTGCCAGTGACAGCAGGGAGAGCTAAGTGAAGCAAGTCAAGTGACAGGACCCTGGGGAGACAGAAAGACTCAGAAGAGGCAGATGCATGTAGGATCTGAGCATGATCTTGAAGCTGCAGAGTCACTCACTGAGAGATTGCTTTAGGCAGCTTTGATGGCAGAATCTAGTCTTTGTAGCACGGAGAAGGCAATGGCAACTCACTCCAGTATTCTTGCCTGGAAACTCCCATGGACTGCAGCCTACCAGGCTCCTCCGTCCATGGAGTCGGACACAACTGAGAGAATTCACTTTCACTTTCATGCATTGGAGAAGGAAATGGCAACCCACTCCAGTGTTTTTGCCTGGAGAATCCCAAGGATGGAGGAGCCTGGTAGGGTGCCGTTTACAGGGTCGCACAGAGTCAGACACGACTGAAGCGACTTAGCAGCAGCAGCAGCCTTTGTAGATAAAGTAACAGAGTTTAAGCCAAGCTTTGAGAGGTAAGAAGTGAGAAAGAGAAAATATGCTATAAGAGTATACTTCTGATGTAATCTTCCCATTAGTAGTTGAGACTGGGGAGAATAGCATAATTGGTAATAAAAGAGATACAACTATCAGGCATCTTTCATTCCTTATATTGGGACATTGGACTACTACCACTTATGTACCATTTTTGCTTCTTTTAAAAATATTTTTCATTTATAGATAGTCATAGGATAAACAAAATGTTTATATTTTATGTTTGACTATATTTTCAGGATCATACTGCAATTCTCTTTAGGCCCTCATTTCTGATGCTTCTCCAATATTTTAAGTGTAAGAGAGTAAGTAATTCCTTATGTATTTAGTGTCAATCTACATACTAATTATTGTGATTGGAGAAATTTCATTTTATTACTATAATTTTCACTTTGATTCTGGAAAATAACATCTTGCTTTTTATTTGGCAAATAAAATCTTCTGTGAATTCTTAATGAGACACATATGGAAGTTCATCAAAGGTTTATTTCCCCCTGGCGATTTTTGATGCAAAATACAAGTGCTAAAATGTCATTTGCAGAGCTTTAGTTAAGAAACAGGAATAAACTGACAGACTTTTAGGCACACAAAAGAAGTACATTTTTATTGGCTACATTTCAAATAAGGCAAGGTTATGATACTGTTGACAAATATTCTTCACCCATCTGTTAAAATTATTTTATGTTTCTGGGTGTCATTAAGCACTTCTTTTGCCTTCAGTTCAGTTCAGTTCAGTTGCTCAGTCGTATCCGACTCTGCGATGCCATGAATCACAGCATGCCAGGGCTCCCTGTCCATCACCAACTCCCGGAGTCTACACAAACTCATGTCCATCGAGTCAGTGATACCATCCAGCCATCTCATCCTCTGTCATCCCCTTCTCCTCCTGCCCCCAATCCCTCCTAGAATC
>SJYC01031250.1:0-11289 GCA_006408675.1 Madoqua kirkii | reverse complement strand
AAATGACTTTACCAGAGTAGATGGTAGGATCAGCTTCCTCAGTAATGTCATTCACTGTGTGTGTTTTGTTCACTTTTTCTGCACTGACTTTGTTGTCTTTTCCTTTGGACAAGCTGCACTCGACTGTGTCCCCCAGTTCCAGGCTATCAGCATCACCAGAGAACTCAGTGTAATGGAAAAAGGTTTCCTTATCATGATTGGCTGTTTCAGTAAATCCAAAATTATCCTTCAAAGTTGCCACATAACCCAAGAGACTCTTGGAGTTTGAATTATGACCTAAGAATCGCACACAAGTTGCAATCTGCTGTCCAGGCCTTTGTTTGTCACTAATACTAAATTCAACCTTGTCTCCTATTTGAGGAGAAGTAGATCCTTCCACATCCTTGGCTTGAAAAGCAATAGTCAGTTTCACCCCACAATCATCATAAGCAATAATGCCATCCTCAGCCTCCTTTTCTTTGCCTTTATTTGGGCTAGTGGTTTTAGGATTTGAAAAAGTGGCCTCTTTTTCTACAGTGCCCAGAAAACAATGATCTGAATGGGAGTGGAATGAAACCGTGCCCTTGGGAAGTTTTTTAATCCTAATAGCATGATTTCTTTTGGCAGAGAGCATATCAGGAGCCACAGTAAACTCTACTTCATCTGCAGTATGAAGCTGGTTCCCATCCAGAATTTCACTGAAGTGGAAGAACATATGACCATGACGATCCACACACTTGATGAAACCAAAATCATCTCTCATGGCAGCAATTACACCCATCTCTCTGGCTTCATTAGTGAACTGAAATGTATTTGATAGAACTTCTATGTTTGTTGCTTGTTCTAATTTGTCACGACGGTCTGCTGAAATATTAAACCTAACGTGGTCACCTTCCAACAGGGTCACCTTGGATTTTGTATCTTTATCTCCAAAGGGAAGTTCTTTAGGAATCACAAAATCAACTTTGATGTGTCCTGGCAATGGGTCATTCTGTTTTCACTGGGTACTTTGGGGATAACTTTGGTTACAGTTCCTTCAAAATGTTCGATGCTGATATCTTCAAAAATGACTGTTCCTTGAGGCAATAGTCTGACATCTGTTGCAACTTCTTTACCATTTCAGTCCTTGATTGTGAATTCCATGTCATCTCCAGGCTTTAAGGATTCTAAGTCACCCTTAAATTCACTATAGTGAAAGAATATCTCCTTTACAATATCACCTCTTTCAATAAAGCCAAACGCCTCTTTCATGGCACAAACTACTCCCTGATAGCGAGCTTGTTTCCTTTTCAACAGCATAATATTATGAGCACTTACAGCACCAGTATGTTTATTGTTATCAATTACAAAGTTTATTTTATCTTCAGTTTCCAGCTGAACATTCCCTTCAACATCTTCTGGGGTGTAAGTCAGATAAAACACTTCCCCATTACATTCGTAGCATACATTCTCTGTTGGACTCTGACCCGGGGCAGCTGGAGATTTACTCTCTAAGTTGTGAGGAACAGCACACACAACTTGTCCATTAATTCATTCTTCAGGGAGGATTTCTTGTTTTATCTTCACCAGTTTAACAGCAATGGGTTTCCTAGTCTGCCGGTCAGATGATACTTCAAATTCAACATCATCTCCTACTTTAAGTCCTGCAGTTTGCCATTATACTGGGAACAGTGGAAGAAAAGTCTAGCTTGACGTTCTGAACACTGAATAAATCCATAAGAGGTTAGCAGTTTTTCAATAACCCCAGATTCACGCAGTGCTGCTGAAGTACCATTGGGGTACACATTATGTCCATTGTTGTGGAGAAGGTTTGGATCAAAGCTCATCTCGCAGTGATAATCAAATATTGCACTTTCAGTAGTATTTGCTGATTCTTTTTTTTCAGCAGACATTTCAAAGAATGAAAGTTGCTAGTATTAAAAAAAAAAGAGCGAGAGAAAAAATGATCTATCAAGCTAATAAAGAATACAACTGCTGCTGCACCAGGCAATCTCACAGCACAGCACTGAAGAAAACAAAGACTACTAGCAGCATTGGGAAGTGCTCTTTCAAAGCTGTTGAGTAGGCACAAACTTCTTGTTTCAGATCAAGTATTGTGTCTTCAACTTAAGTGTACTCTTCTTTGGTCTTATTGGTTGTTTCGAGGTTTGTTCCTTGCCTGATCTGAACTTGAAGCAGCAGTTTCAGGTGGTAAAGTCTGTTCTGTTACACTTCATACCCAACAGCTCAGTGCTCCCTCTCCAGCGCCGCCATAAGCAGCACAGCCCGGTGCACTTCTTATTCTTTAATTCAGTAGACAGTAGAGGCAGAAGTCATAGCACAGCAAGATGCAGAGCAAAAGTGGGGACAGGAATCCATTCTGCTGACTCAGCCAACTTTAGGGAACTGCCTGCAGTTCAATTCAGTCACTCAGTCGTGCCTAACTCTTTGCAACCTTGTGGACTACAGCATGCCAGACTTCCCTGTCCTTCATTATCTCCCAGAGCTTGCTCAAACTCAGGTCCAGTGAGTCTCTGATTGCCCACAGGTGGTTAGAAATGGATGGTCAGAGGGTCCATATCTTCCATGCCCCAGCTACCACGACTAGTATGGGTCCAGGTCCCACTTTGTTCACCCGTCAAGGCCCATGTCACCCCAGACTGCCCAATGTTCCTATGCCTGTGGGCCTGAGCCCCTGCACCTGTGTGCCAACCCCAATAAATCTCCTTTGCTCAGACAGACTCCATTGTCTCATCATACTTCACTTACATAACACGAGCTGAAATATGAAGTGATTATTTCAAACAACAATGGTGAGCACTGTATCAAGCATGGCTGGGGCCGGGGTCGGGGGCGTGTCCTGACAATGGGGCCATGGGAAAAGGTCACACACCCAGGAAACTAGTCACACCTAATGACATCTACTGCTAAGTCACTTCAGTCCTGTCCAACTCTGTGCGACCCCATAGACGGCAGCCCACCAGGCTCCACCATCCCTGGGATTCTCCAGGCAAGAACACTGGAGTGGGTTGCTGTTTCCTTCTCCAATGCATGAAAGTGAAAAGTGAAAGTGAAGTCGCTCAGTCGTGTCTGACCCTCAGCGACCCCATGGACTGCAGCCTTCCAGGCTCCTCCATCCATGGGATTTTCCAGGAAAGAGTACTGGAATAGGGTACCAAATGACATCTAGGGACAAGGGAATCTGGATCTATCTCTAGCTGAATGGTAATGTGCACAGGTAAAACTTGAGAAAGACATTTATTTCCAAAAGAAAGAAGGGGAAACTCCATACAGAAAGGTGATTTAAAGTCAACTAGTTAGAGAGAATGGAGGACGCGCAGTCTCTGGTTCACAGCATCAGATGAAGCCCCCTGGTTAGGAAGAACATAAGCAGTCTCCCCCAGCAATGGGGCAAGGTCCTTGGTTGGCCCATCAGACAGCCACTGATGTCTGATCATTAGACAGATGATCAGACCTCTGGAGAAGGCTCACATGTCCTCACATTGTCCTCTGTAGCCACTGGCTTTGTTATCTAGAGGTCTCTCCTTACCCATCTATCTCCTGGAGCCACTTCTTAAGTGAGACTCTGAGGGTTTGCCCTTCTGGGAGGCCACCCAGTGTTGGTGAAGCAGGGTGGGTACTTTAGGGTCTGATGAGTTACTGGCTTTGTAGGCCCAGCTTGCAGTTTCTTTGGCAATGTACTTCCATTTACCAATGGGTTGGCTTTCAGCCAGTTCATGCACACAACTAGACAGCTAATTTAGACAGTTCTCAAGTCTGAAACATTTTGTTTACTGGTCTCCATGCTGGCCTGTGCCCCTCTTTGACAAAGACCATCAACTGTCTTGAGTGAAAGTCCCTCAGTCGTGTCCAACTCTTTGCAACCTCATGGACTGTAGAGTCCATGCAATTCTACAGGCCAGAATACTGGAGTGGCAAGCCTTTCCCTTCTCCAGGGTATCTTCTAAACCTAGGGATTGAACCCAGGTCTCCCACACTGCACGCAGATTCTTTAGCAGCTGAGCCACCAGGGAAGGCCAAGGATACTGGAGTGGGTAGCCTATCCCTTCACCAGCAGATCTTCTCTAACCAGGAATTGAACCAGGGTCTCCTGCATTACAGGTGGATTCTTTACCTACTGAGTTATCAGCGAATCTAGAGAGTTCTTAAGCCTGAAGCCTTTTGTTTACTGGTCTCTGTACTGGCCTGTGCCCCTCTCTGACAATGACCAGGAGCTGTCTTGAGGCCATCTGAAACAGTATGCTTAGATGCAGATGAAACATGTTTAAGTTGGCCTCCACTGCTTAGCTGGCTTGCATAGTCTCATCTCCTCCTCAGGAGGCTGATTCCAAGCCACCATTTCAAACTGCTGGCATTCAACCTTCAGAAGCAGTTAGCTTTCTCCACCTGTAGGGTTCTGATTTATTGGGCTCTCAATCACCAAAGGTTTCAGGTCTCAGGCATCACAGTTGAGAAGAGCATCACTGTTAGAAGAACTGCAGTCCTTCCCAGCTCTGCTTGGAGATCACCCGCTGTAGCCTGAGTTCTCCTTTCTTTTGTAAGGGGTCTCTGAAACTAGAAAGACCATTAACACATCTCCAATATTTTGATTCTTTCTATCACTTCCTCCAACACTTCAGCCTTGGACAGCCTGTTGTCCACCTTCCAAAGTCCTGTGGGAAGCAGCTGCTTTATCAATCATGCTAAGAATACTGAACATACAACAAACTGCATCCATTTAAAGTGTATTCCTTGGTGACTTCAGAAAAGCACATCTGCCCATGAAACCAGCACCAGAGTAACATCCAGAATGCTCTCATCATCCCTGTGGTTGTCCTTTCCCATCACACCTAACCTGTAGCAACCTAGATATGTTTCACTCTAGATGTGTTTGCATTTTATATAAATGGATCATCCAATATATAGTCTTGTGTGTCTGAACATGTACTTTGAGTAAAAGCACTATGAACATTTGTGTCCAAGTTTTTGTGGAGACATACAGTTTTCCCTCATAGCTCAGTTGGTAAAGAATCCACCTACAATGCAGGAGACTCCAGTTCGATTCCTGGGTTAGGAAGATCCACTGGAGAAGGGAAAGGCTACCCACTCCAATATTTTGGCCTGGAGATTTCCATGGACTATACAGTACATGGGGTCGCAAAGAGTAGGACAGAACTGAGCAACTCCACTTTCACTTTCACCACCTACCAAAGAAAGGCTGTTTGCACTGGACAAGGGATGTTTTCTCTCTTTGTTGGATGGTAAAGGATGGGCCTGCTCCAAGGGGTCTCTCAGTGACTTTCCAAACCAGTGGTTAAAATGGGAAACACTTTTTCTAAATATAGTTCATTTTAAATCCTTGCCTTACCTGTGGGTTGGGAGGAACACACTGGAAACAAGAAAACATTTCTCCTTCCCAAGGGCAATTACATTATTTGTCTCTAACAAATGAAAATTGTCCTCACAAGGTCCTATGAGTCCTTGAAGCTCCTTGGTTTTCATTCTTCCAACAGCACTTCTGACCTCTCCTTGCTACCTTCACCTGCCTCATGCCCACAGATTTTTCTCTCCTGCTTCAGTGGATCAAGGCTCCAGTGTGCTTCTGAGTTCCTTGTCAGAATCACCTGGTGAGAGGTGAGTGAAAAGGATAGCTTGTTTCTACCAGTAGCCCTGAGACCAGGTAGAAAGGCTGGATGCACATCTGGCTATGAGAAGGTGAGTCTTGGCAGTTTCCAGCCCTAGAATCAAGATAACCTTTATCCACCTTTTCCTGCTAGGCTGATGAAGTGAAGAAGGCCTTGGAGTAGGACAGCAGCCACTTCCTGGCACACTACCGGAGAGATACTGATGGGTGTTGTAGGAGCTCCAAGAAGAGAAGACTTGGCACAATGATAAGGAGCTTGGAAGGAAAGCAAGGAAGGTTTGTGGGCAGGAACTTTAACTGGCATCAGGAGTGCCAGCCAATGTTTCCTCAGGGACTGGGGATTGAGCAAACCCTGGCAATGGCACTCCACTCCAGTACTCTTGTCTGGAAAATCCCATGGACGGAGGAGCCTGGTAGGCTGCAGTCCATGGGGTCACTAGGAGTCAGACACGACTGAGCGACTTCACTTTTACTTTCCACTTTCATGCATTGGAGAAGGCAATGGCAACCCACTCCAGTGTTCTTGCCTGGAGAATCCCAGGGATGGTGGAGGCTGGTGGGCTGCTTTCTATGGGGTCGCACAGAGTCAGACACTACTGACGTGACTTAGCAGCTTAACAGCTTCCCTGACAGAGGAGCAGGTTGGGACTGGCACTGAGAACAGAAGCCCATATATATGGTGGGGCTGCTGAGCTAGCCCTGATCACCCTGTGGCATGTTGGGGGACTTTGAGTTCTCTTTCAGGGTGTCAGGGCTGTGAGCAAGAGCAGTCTTTTGCTCCCTGCACAGCCAGGCAAACTGGGCCTTCCAGATGACCTTGACCAGGGTTTCCCAAGGCTGAACCTCCAAGTCTTCAACTCAGCAATAAGGCCCTGAAGGCAGCTACATAAAAAGCACAGCATGGAATAAAGTCTGAAGCAACGCTGGCCATGCACCCAAGAGGAGCCTCAACAGGGTGTCAGGGGCCCCTGGTATTCTCCTGTGACAAGTCCCAAGTGCAGCTGTGTCTGTGACATCTGACAGAGTTAGTCAGGCTCTGAGCAGCTGACTCCTCTGACCAGGCTCATGGACACCATCATGCCAAGCTCAGGTGACACAAGAAGACTTGTAATTGTGTAGACTCGTCACTGGGGACTCAACAGGTAGGTGCCAGTACAGATACCAGAGGGGTAGAGGCAGGTTCTGGCAAACCTTTCATCCTCTTATTGTAAGATTCTGATACCTTTCAAACCTATGGTGGGGGAGACATAGAGTGTACTCCAGACCCCAGACATCGGAGACCACTGGCTCAGCTGACTTTCATGCTCTAGAGACCTCCCCTTTCTGCATTATCCATGGAGGGAGCAGGCCGATTGGTAGCTGCTTTTACCTCCACTGCAGCTATACCTTGCACCCTTCTTTCCTTTGCGGAGGAGCTTTATTAAGATGGCTTTCTACACTTGTTTGTACTTCTGAATCTTCTCTATAAAACACACAAGAGGCAAGGTATGGGCATCAGGCTGTATGAAAATCCACAAATGTAAATACCTGGCTATTTTAACCAGTACCATATAGATATATAAAAATGTATATCTAGACCTTCTTGTTGTTTCTCATTTTTTAGTATTACGAACAATGCCAAAATGAATATCTTACTATAGTTGCTTTTCTGTACTAGATATATTAGAAGAGGAATTGTTGGGTCAAAGAGTAAGCCCCTTTAGAGTTTGATACATATTAACAAATTGCTCCCCCAAAATGTTGCACCCATTCACATCCTAACCAATTGTGTATGAAAGTGATCATTTTCATACATCCCACTGCAAGCAGAATAAATTCAGTCTTTTACATCTTTGCCCATGTAGTCACTCAAGTCACAAGTCCACTTTCCTTTTGATTTTATTTATTTTACTTTACAATATTGTATTGGTTTTGCCATACATTGACATGAATCCGCCATAATGTAACTGAATACGTAGGGCATTTGGCCAATGGTATCTCTTCTTGGAGAACTCCCTATTCATATTGTTTACCAGTGTTCTATTTGGGACAGTAATATTTTTCATACTGATGGGTAAGTGCTCTTCACATGTTTGAAATATCAAATATTTATCATAATTGGAAAATACATTCTCTCTACTTTTCTTATTTTATCTTTGTATGTGGTCTTTTCTATGTACAAATTTGAACAATTTAAATATGTTTAAGTGATCTTTTTTTTTCCATTGTGCTTTCTGAATTTGTTTCCAACCAACAGCCCTGCCAGTTATAAAATTATGAAAACCTTCATTCAAAGCAACTTCTAGGACTTCACATTTTTTATCTATTGGGTGAGACAAATATTTATGTATTTTGTAAGAAATGACATCAAAACCTAGGATTATTTTCTCTCCAAAATGTTGGTCAGGTGTCCCAATATCATTTCCTAAATAATCCATATCTCCCTATTGAAGTGAAATGTCATTTTCACCAAATTCTAAATTCCCATCTGGGTTTATTCTTGAAAATTTGTTCAACCAGTTAATATAGGTTGCATGATTCCAGGATGACCTCTCTAAGGAAACTACCTGAAGAAAACTGTAGGGAAGGTAGGAGGCAGAATTAGGAGACAGAAGGACAGAGAAACAGAGACAGACAAACTCTTAGAAAAGAAATCTTTTGAAATACTGAAAAGAAAGCTTACAGAACTATTAGGTCCATGACATTTTGAACGGATCTCTGGTTCTCTGAATCTTCTCAATATCTCAGATATCCCCATGGCAACTGTGAGGAAACCACTCTATTAGATTGTGCTCTTACTTTCATGACAGAGACACAGTTGGGATGGAATCCAACTACAAAATTACAATTTATTAACTCTAAGAATCCTTTTCCAAATTGAGTTTTCTGGGCATCCCACACTTTGTCTACATTCACTAAGGGGATCCTATCTGCAAGGTCAGGTAGAAACTGGAAGGTTCTTTCTAGATGGGGAGGAGATAAAGTCAAGATCGGAGTTGTGGCTCCCAGACTCTAGGTTACCTAAGACCATGACGAGTGACTGTTTGTCCTGCAGTGACACTTAAAGATGGCTTCATGGAAGCCTCTACTCAAACCCCAGAGTTTGCCCTCAGAGAACACACAGCCCCATTTGCTCAGCGGTAACAGCTGGGTTCTCTGCTCCCTTCCCTTGCAATGTGAAGGGAGTCACTTGGCCTTCTCACAACTTGACCAAGTAAGTAATTGCAAATAACCCCCAAACAGCTTGCGTTTCTTGAGTCTGTTGCTTGAAACTCACCTGTGCAGGTCTGCATGACTTGGATCTCTTTGCTTGTAAGTGCCAAAACATAGCTGTGAGTAAATGAGGTAGGCTCCCTGGAGGGACATGGAGGACCTCATAGTATTGAAGATAGGGGCAGAATAACAAAGCACCAAGAAGTTGGGGTCCCGTGCAGTTCCCTATGCATTTTTGGATGAGCTTTTCCATTTATGCAAAAAAAAATTCTGTTGAGATTTTGATAATGATTGCATTGTCTGTAGACCACATTGTGAGTACTGTCATCTTAGCAATATTAAGTCTCCCAATCCATGTACATGGAAAATCTTTCCATTTAATTTCAGTTCAGTTCAGTCACTGAGTCGTGTCCAACTCTTTGCAACCCAATGCTCCACAGCACATTAGGCCTCCCTGTCCATCACCAACTACCAGAATTTACTGACTCATATCCATTGAGTTGGTGATGCCATCTAACCATCTCATCCTCTGTCACCCCCTTCTCCTCCTGCCCTCAATCTTTCCCAGCATCAGGGTCTTTTCAAATGACTCAGATCTTCACATCAGGTGGCCAAAGTATTGCAGTTTCAGCTTCAACATCAGTCCTTTCAATGAACACTCAGGACGGATCTCCTTTAGAATGGACTGGTTGGATCTCCTTGCAGGCCAAGGGACTCTCAAGAGTCTCCTCTAACACCACAGTACAAAGCTTCAATTATTCAGCATTCAGCTTTCTCTATATTCCAACTCTCACGTGCATACATGACTACTGGAAAAACCATAGCCTTGACTACACGGACCATTGTTGGCAAAGTAATGTCTCTGTTTTTTAATATGCTGTCTAGGTTGGAGAATCCCAGGGACAGAGGAGCCTAGTGGGCTGCCATCTATGGGGCTGCACAGAGTCAGACATGACTGAAGCGACTTAGCAGCAGCAGCTAGATTGGTCATAACTTTCCTTCCAAGGAGTAAGTGTCTTTTAATTTCATGGCTGAAGTCACCATCTGCAGTGATTTTGGAGCCCCCCCCGCCAAAATAAAGTCAGCCACTGTTTCCAATGATTCGCCATCTATTTGCCATGAAGTGATGGGACTAAATGCCATAATCTTAGTTTTCTGAATGTTGAGTTTAAAGCCAACGTTTTCACTCTCCTCTTTCACTTTCATAGGGAGGCTCTTTAGTTCTTCTTCACTTTCTGCTATGAGGATGGTGTAATTTGTATACCTTTGGTTATTGATATTTCTCTCATCTATCTTGATTCCACATTTAGCTTCATTCAGCACAGTGTTTCTCATGATGTAGTCTGCATATAAGTTCAATAAGAAGGGTTACAATATACATCCTTGATGTACTCCTTTCCCAATTTGAACCCAGTTTGTTTTTCTATGTCCAGCTCTAACTGCTGCTTCCTGATCTGCATACAGATTTCTCAAGAGGCAGGTCATGAGGTCTGGTATTCCAGTTTCTTTCAGAATTTTCAACAGTTTATTGTGATCAACACAGTGAAAGGCTTTGGCATAGTCAATAAAGCAGAAATAGATGGGGCTTTTTTTTTTTTTTGAATTCTCTAGCTTTTTTGATGATCCAGCAGATGGTGGCAATTTGATCTATGGTTCTTCTGCCTTTTCTAAAATCAGCTTGAACATCTGGAAGTACACGGTTCATGTATTACTGAAGCCTGGCTTGGGGAATTTTGAGACCTCTATGACTAACATCCAAAAAAGATGTCCTTTTCATTATAGGGGTCTGGAATGCAAAGTAGGAAGTAGGGCTTTTTTTTTTTTTTGAATTCTCTAGCTTTTTTGATGATCCAGCAGATGGTGGCAATTTGATCTATGGTTCTTCTGCCTTTTCTAAAATCAGCTTGAACATCTGGAAGTACACGGTTCATGTATTACTGAAGCCTGGCTTGGGGAATTTTGAGACCTCTATGACTAACATCCAAAAAAGATGTCCTTTTCATTATAGGGGTCTGGAATGCAAAGTAGGAAGTCAAGAATCACCTGGAGTAACAGGCAACTTTGGCCTTGCAGGACAGAATGAAGCAGAGGAAAGGCTAATAGAGTTTTGCCAATGGAACACACTGGTCATAGTAAACATCCTCTTTCAATAATACAAGAGAAGACTACATGTGGACATCACCAGATGGCCAACACTGAAATCAGATTGATTATATTCTTTACAGCAAAGAAGGAGAAGTTCTATACAGTCAGCAAATATAAGATGGGGAGCTGACTATGGCTTGGATCATGAACTACTTATTGCCAAATTCAGACTCAAATTGAAGAAAAGGGGGAAGACCACTAGACCATTCAGGTACGAACTAAATCAAATCCCTTATGATTATACAGTGGAAGTGACAAATAGATTTAAAGGACAAGATCTGATAGACAGAATTCCTTATGAATTATGGACAGAGGTCTGTGCCATTGTACAGGAGACAGGGATCAAGACC
>SJYC01031248.1:0-25331 GCA_006408675.1 Madoqua kirkii | reverse complement strand
CACCCAGTGGCAGAAAATGCACATGTTGAAGAAGACAGGAGAAGGGGCAGTGGGAGAGGGGATGGTGCCTCAAACTCCTGGGCTGATCAAGGCTAGTCAACACCTTTCTCAAACCACAGAGCTACCTGCTACCTTCCTAAAGGACATTCCCTGTGCAAGTGAAGAGAATGGATTCACCACCCTTTCTTTGCACATAAACGTGACGACCATCATAACTGTGTAGCCAGGAGCCTGTCTGGCTAATGGACATGATGGCCTTCAGGCCCAGGTGTTCTGCTGAGGTGGGCTTTTCAGCCTTCTCTACAGACAGAGGTGGGGTCCGTGCCTCAACAGTTGAGTCTAAGCTAGATTGGGACTGGTTGTTCGAATAGAGTGTGGCAGAAAGTGATGCTGTATGACATCCAAAGCTGAGTAGCAGATGGCAGTGCTGCTTCTGGACTGGTCCCAGGGCAGTGGGATCCCTGAACTGCCTCTGGGAAGACAATATCCCCAGAGGTCACCGCACTGAGAGGAAGCCAAGCTCCCCTAAAGTGCTCTGGTCCTCAGAGCCCACCTTCTGTGCATCCCAGATGACAGACGCGTCATCTCTCTCTCAGAGGATTCCGTGACCACCTGCCTCAGGCTTCCCAGCCAAGGCCTCAGACATCACGGAGCAGAGAAAACAGTCCCCCACTGTGGCCTGTTCTAATTCCTGACCCACAGACTCTATGCACACAACTTGTGCAGGTTTTAAGCCATCACCTCTTCAGGGTAAACTCTTATGCAGCCACAGTAACTGGTACACATAGTGATGACTACAATAGCAGCAACACAGTAAAGAATGGTGGCCAACTATTGAGGCTTTCAATGCCTAAGTCAAAGATCTCTCTTGGCAAATGTCACATTGCATTTGAAAATGGGTGGGCTACTTTCAAATCTCTTTTGATATTGCTTTCTAACAATTCCTGAGATATTGCAGCAGACTCTGAACTTTTGCACCTGGTTTTATATTCCTATGGGTTTCCCTGGTGCCTCCCTGACAGTAAAGAATCTGCCTGAATTGCAGGAGACTCAGGTTTGATCCCTGGTTTAGGAAGACCCCCTGGAGAAGGAAATAGCAAACCACTCCAGTATTCTTGCCTGGAGATGTCCATGGACAGAGGAGCCTGTTAGGCTACAGTCCAGGGGATCACAAAGAGTTGGGCACACTAGGCGACTAACATTTTCACTTTCATGTTCTTATGTCCCTGTGTATGTTCCAGTGTTTCCTAGCCTGTGGGTACTTAAATAGAATTTGTATCCTACTGTTGTGTGAAAATTAGATACAACTAAATTACATTGAATTGGTTCATGGTGCATTTCAGGTCTACTATATCCTTCTACATTAGTGTATATTCATTCCATTAATTTTTGAGAGTTTGATATTGAAACTCCAACTAAAAATCTTTATTTCTGTACTGAAAATTAATTGCAATATATAATAGCAGAACTATATGTACATTTGTTCTGTATTTTCCAAGTCTCCTGTAAAAATATTATCATGCTTTTATAATTAAAAAATAACAAAGAGACAAAGAAAAAAATGGTGGCCAACATTTACGCGACACTGAGTTCGTATGTATTCTAATTATATATACTTTATTCATGTTCACCAGTCAGTTCTCATGACAACCCGCCCAGGTAGGTATTCTTACTAACTTGAATTCCCAGACTACAAAGCCGAGGTCCAGATCTATTACCAAGGCGAGTACAAATCAAAACCCCAATGTGATATCATCAAAGTCTTTCAGAGTGGCTGTCACTAGGCAGACAATAGATAGCAAGAGTTGGGGTGGATGTGGAGAAAGGGAAGCCTTGTACGTTGCTGGTGGGAAAGTAAAGTGATGCAATCACTATGGAAAACAGTATAGAGGTTTATCAAAATGTTAAAAATTGAACAGCCATATGATTCAGCAATCTCACATCTGAGTATTTATTCAAAGAAAACAAAAGCACTAATGAGAAAAGATACAGGAACTCCAATGTTTGTTACAGTGCTACTTACAGTAGTCAACAAGTGAAAGCAACAGAAGTATCCAGTAACAGATGAATGAACAAACAAAATGTGGTGCGTGTATCAGTTCAGTTTAGTTCACTCAGTCAGTCATGTTCGATTCTTTGTGACTCCATGGACTGCAGCACACCAGGCCTCCCTGTACATCACCAACTCCTGGAGTTTATTCAAACTCATGTCCATTGAGTCAGTTATGCTATCCAAGCATCTCATCCTTGGTACATGTATATCTCAGCCATAAAAAAATGAAATCTTGCCATTTTAATGTGAATGAATCTAGAGGGTATTCTGCTGAGCAAAAGAAGCCAGACAGAGGAAGATAAATACTGCTTGATCTCTCTTATATGTGGAATCTAAAAAAAAAAGGAAAGCAGAATCAGAAACAGAACAAACGAGTGGCTCGCAGAAGGGTGGGGTGTGGGGAAAATAGGTGTAGGAGATTAAGAACTATAAAATCTCCAGTTATGTAAAAAGTAAGTCACAGACATGTTTACAGGTTAGCTCAGCAGTTGTACCCAGCTGACTGTCTGGAGAGAGTTTCCTGGTGGAACCCAATGAATAGCTGGTGTTTAGGAGATTGCACTGAAATTGGAAGGCCCTAGAGTTTGTGGGCAGAAGATGGGAGAGAAAAGATAGACAGTGGGAGAGAAGCCTGCATACGTACCGAGGGTACCCCTGGAGTCTGTCACAGACCATTGACCTCCACAGGACTGTGAAGAAAGTACTCAAGGTCAAGGAAAGGGCCACTAGAGATGATAAACAGTAACTCTGCCCAGCACCCAAGCTGGACAGGGACTGGAGACTGTCCCCACGGGTCACAGTGAAAAATCTCATAATTTCAGGAGGCCTGGGGCGGAGAGCTCACAGCACTCTCGCTTGAGTAGTGTGGGGGAAAATATGAATCCTACACCAAAAGGACGGATGTGAGAGTTGGACTATAAAGAAAGCTGAGCACCAAAGAATTGGTGCTTTTGAACTGTGGTGTTGGAGAAGACTCTTGAGGGTCCCTTGGACTTCAAAGAGATCCAAGCAGTCCATCCTAAAGGAAATGAGTCCTGAATATTCATTGGATGGACTGATGTTGAAGCTGAAACTCCAGTACTTAGGCCACCTGATGCGAAGAACTGACTCATTTGAAAAGACCCTGATGCTGGGAAAGATTGAAGGCAGGAGGAGAAGGGAACAACAGATGACTAGATGGTTGGATGGCATCATTGATTTAATGGGCATGAGTTTGAGGAAGCTCTGGGAGTTGGTGACAGACATGGAGGCCTGCTGTGCTGTAGTCCACGGGGTCACAAAGACTCAGACACGACTGAGCGACTGAACTGACAGTGAAAGGTGCTCTGGTCCCACATAGAAAATCTTCAAAGCAAATATCAAAAGCTTCCAACTATTTCAAAGTCACTTCACAGCATCCCACATCAGAATACAAAGAATACGCAAAACCCAAGGGTGAAATCATAATGCCTGATAGCCAATCTAAATTAACCAGGCATGCAGAAAACTGGGAGTCCAACCCATATGACAGAAATAGAGCAATAAGATGCATCCAGATTGGAGAGAAAGAAGAAAAATTGCCTTTATTTGCAGACATGTACACCCATACAGAAAATCTGATGGAGTCTTGAAAAGAATGACTAATCTAATGATGGAGTTAAGCAAGTTTGCAGGATGCACCACATTGTACAAAGAGCTACTGTAAGAATGCACACAAATTAAAACTAAGAGGCTCAATATTCCCTGTTGAAAATAAGGGGAGAGGTGGCCCCTCCTTTCCTTAAATCATTTGCTTTAGAAACGTGAAAGTTGTTTCTGTGTCTCCCTTTGAAACTATGCATATAATTTCATTTTCTTTTTTAATGTTTTGTCTGCAGTATGAAAGAGGAAATGGCAACCCACTCAGGTATGTTTGCCTGGAAAATCCCATGGATAGAGGAGTCTGGTGGGCTAGAGTCCAGAGGGTCAGAGAGAGTCGGATATGACTGAGCGACTGAACACGTACGCACACACTGCACCATGATCTGCAGGCAGGATCTTGCTTCCCTGACCAAGGATCGAACCAGTACGCCCTGCAGTTGAAGCACAGAAGCCTAACCACTGGACTGCCAGGAAAGTCCCTGAAAGTATGACTCTGCTTTTCAAGGCTATAAAAGTCTCTTGTTCAGCTTTACAACCCAGAAATGTCTTTTTCAAGGACCTAGCAAACATCTCTTTGGAATGTAAATGTTAATCAAGAGAGCACTCTCTCTCAGTTTCCATGAGAGGGCGACACCTAACTTCAGTGGGCACCTGGCTCGCAGATGTGAAACTGGCTCCTGTCATAAAGATGAGAGGCTAATTTTTCACTAGTATAAACCAATTGTATTAGTATGCTTTAGATGCTGTAACAAAATGCTGAATCACTCCCCTGATCCACACTGGGTGGACTAAAGAACAGAAACTTATTTTCTCACAGTTCTGGAGGCTACAACTTCACAATCAGGGAGCCAGTAAATTTGGCTTCCAGTGAGGACCCTTTTTCTGGGCTGTAGACGGCCACCATCTTATTGTCTTGTGGCCTTTCCTCAGTGCACATGTGGAAACAGAGAGATAAGAAAGGTTGGGGTGTGGTGAGAGGGAGAGAGAGAATGCATGTGCTCTCAGGTGTCCTCTTATAACGACATGGAAGTGTTTGTTTATGTGTGCATGTGCAAGTGTGCACAGTCAGATGAATGGTTGTGAGACCAGGGCCACATTCTTTTGGTAGAAATTTGATGTATATTTGATTTACAATGTTGTGCTCTTTTCTGGTGTACAGCAAAGTAATTCAGTTATATATTTTTTTTCATATTATTTTTTATTATATTTAATTATAAGCTACTGAATATAGCTTCATGCACTCTACAGTAAAACTAATTGTTTTTCTATTTCATATACAGCAGTCTGTAAGTGCTAATCTCAAACTGCAAATGTATCCCTACCCAGCCTTTCCCCTTTGGTAATCATGAGTTTGTTTTCTATGCCTGCAAGCTTCTGTTTCTGCTTTGCGAATAAATACATTTGTATGACATTTTAGATTCTACATATCAGTAATATCATATGTTACTTGTCTTTCGGATGATCATCTCTAGGGCAGGGTTCCATTCATAGGACTTCATGTAACATCAATCATGTCCTTGAGAGCCCTCTCTGCAAACAGAGCTGTGTGTGTATGCATGCATGTGCTAGTGTACACAGTCTGTCATATCTGACTCTTTGTGGCCCCATAGACTGTAACCCACCAAGCTACTCTATCCATGGGACTTTCCAAGCAAGAATGCTGGAATGTGTTGCCATGCCCTTCTCCAGGGGATCTTTCTACCCAGGGACTGCACTGCCGTCTCTTGCATTGTGCGTGTTGGTAGGTGGATTCTTTACCACTTCTCCATGTGGGAGGCCCAAATAGAGCCATACTGGTTTTAAAGACTTCAAATATGAATTTGGAAGGGGCAGCAGATGAGGTGGGGCTCAAATCTAAGTCCCAAACATCAATTAACCAATACATAAGAGTCACCACACTTGCTGGGCATACTTAGGATGAAGCAAAATGAGACCTGGTGGTGTGAAGTCCTCTTACTTGAGGACAAGTAGATAAAGAATCAGATCTGCTGGCTATACAGAAGGCTGAGAGTTCTGTCTGTCTGTGGGATCTCTCAGGAGATTGCCTGTGACGTGCATCAGATTCTTCTACCATGCCAGCTCAGTAAGACACCTGTTTTTATTCTGCCTTTGTGGAGATGACTTCTGGGGTGGCTAAAGACTGTGTTCTACTTTTTATTTCTCAGCTACTAAAGTCCTTGAAACAGACAAGAGAGAGGGCAGGGTGGATGGGGAGCAGGTACACTATGGTATGTCCACCTCAAAGGGGGTCAAACAATAGTTTCAAGATACAAAAGGACTTCACAGGACAGGGAAGCCACTGGAAAGTCAGGACTGGGCTTCTCATCAACCTGTCTTCTCCTCAATCGCCATCATCTCCTGTTCTTGCACTTGCCCAGTGCCACGTTTGCATCATTCACACAGATGCTCCTTGAAGCCTCCAGCCAGAAAAGCACTATCCCAGTCTCCTGCTGCAGTGCTGAGGCTGGTGTGGTACCATGGCTAAGAAAACTGGAAGCTTCAATGTTATTTTTCAGAGAACTATAACAAATAATTTCACAATTTGTAGAGAAATACGAAAAACCTCAAATAGCCAAACAATCTTGAGAAAGAAGAATGGAACTGGAGGAATAAACCTGCCTGACTTCAGGCTATTCTACAAAGCTTCAGGCAGCAAGACAGTATGGCATTGGCACAAAGACAGAAATACAGATCAATGGAATGGAATAGAAAGCCTAGAGATAAATCCACAAACCTATGGACAACTTATCTTTGACAAAGGAGGCAAGAATATGCACTGGAGAAAGGACAATCTCTTTACTAAATGGTGCTTGGAAAACTACTCAACCACTTGTAAAAGAATGAAACTAGAGCACTTTCTAACACCATTCATAAAAATAAACTCAAAATGTATTAAACATATAAATGTAAGACCAGAAGCTATAAATCTACTAGAGGAAAGCATAGGCAAAACACTCTCTCACATAAATCCCAGCAGGATCCTCAATGACCCACCTCCCAGAGCAATGGGGATGAAAGCAAAAATAAACAAATGGGACCTAATTAAACTTAAAAGCTTTTGCACAATAAAAAACAGTATAAGCAAGGTGAAAGACAGCCTTCAGAATGGGAGAAAATAAGAGCAATAGAAACAACTGACAAATAATTAATCTCAAAAGTACACAAGCATCTCATGTAGCTCAATGCCAGAAAAATAAACAACTCAGTCACAAAATGGGCCAAAGAAATAAACAGACATTTCTGCAAAGAAGACATACAGATGGCTAACAAATACATGAAAAGATGCCCAACATCACTCATAATCACAGAAATGCAAATCAAAACTGCAATTAAGTATCGTCTTAACGCCGGTCAGAATGGGTGCAATCAAAAAGTGTACAAACAATACATGCTGGAGAGGGTGTGAAGAAAAGGGAACCCTCTTACACTGTTGGTGAGAATGCAAACTAGTACAGCCACTATGGAGAACAGCATGGAGATTCGTTTAAAAACAAAATGCCATATGACCCAGCAGTCCCACTGCTGGGCATACACATGGAGGAAACCGGAATTGAAAGAGACATGTGCACTCCAATGTTCATCACAACATTGTGTACAATAGCTAGGACATGGAAACACCCTAGAGGTCCATCCTTAGAGGAATGGATAACAAAGCTGTGGTACACATACACAACGGAATATTACTCAGCTATGAAAAAGAATGAATTTGAATCACATTTAATGAGATGGATGAAACTGGAGCCTATCATACAGTGAAGTTAAGTCAGAAAGAAAATCACCAATACAATATATTAATGCAAGTATGAAGGCAAAGGCACCCCACTCTGGTACTCTTGCCTGGAGACTCCCATGATGGAGAAGCCTGGTAGGCTGCAGTCCATGGAGTTACTAAGGGTCAGACATGACTGAGCCACTTCACTTTCACTTTTCACTTTCATGCATTGGAGAAGGAAATGGCAACCCACTCCAGTGTTCTTGCCTGGAGAATCCCAGGGATCAGGGAGCCTGGTGGGCTGCTGTCTCTGGGGCTGCACAGGGTCGGACACGACTGAAGCAACTTAGCAACTTAGCAGCATGGCATTTAGAAAGGTAGTAGCGATGACCTTATATGTGAGACAGCAAAAGAGACACAGATAAAATGAACATCTAGAGAACAGCATTTAAACATGCATATTACCATATGTGAAATAGATCACCAGTCCAGTTTTGATGCATGAGACTGAGTGCTCAGGCCCTGTGCACTGGGATGACCCTGAGGGATGGGATGGGGAGGTAGGTGGGAGGGGTGTTAAGGATGGGGAACACATGTACTGCTGCTACTGTTGCTGCTGCTGCTAAGTCATTTCAGTCGTTTCTGACTCTGTGCGACCCCATAGATGGCAGCCTGACAAGCTCCCCCATCCCTGGGATTCTCCAGGAAAGAATACTGGAGTGGGTTTTCCATTTCCTTCTCCAGTGCATGAAAGTGAAAACTCAAAGTGAAGTCGCTCAGTCATGTCTGACTCTTAGTGACCTCATGGACTGCAGCATACCAGGCTCCTCCATCCATGGGATTTTCCCGGCAAGAATACTGGAGAGGGAGCCATTGCCTTTTCAAGAACACATACACACCCATGGCTAATTCTTGTCAATGTATGGTAAAAAGCACTACAATATTGTAAATAATCAGCCTCTAATTAAATTTAATTAATTATTTGTTTAAAACGTAGAAGCTTGAATCAAAAGGGCATAGATTCAAACCCAGCCTCTCTCTGGATTTGAGATTCTAGCTGAGAGAACTGAAGAAAGTTACCAAGCTGCTCAGCTTCAGTTCCTCAACAACAAAAGGTATCATGACTATTAGACATGATAATGCAGGTAACGTGCATTAACATAGTGCCTGCAAAAGATTTTTGATTTTAATGATATTTTCTCAAGATTACACAAACTGCCTCCCCCCTCATTCTGGGAACACTTAACCCATTGTTCCAGTACTTTTCTTTTCTTGGTGTAAAACAAGGCCAGTAAAGTACAAAATTTTTACTCTTGTGTTATTGGATCCTTTGCTCATGAAAACTGAGGTGTTTTGTTTGCTTGACTATGGCAGGAAACAGACCTAGTAGTAAAAAAGGGGTGTGAGGAGAAAAGCATTCTGGTGGGGGCAGCTCATTTTCTTGAAGAGCAATTCTGTATTGTAGATATACCTCCTACAATCTATATTAAAAACAGAACCATTCATACAGAGACTACAAGAATCCCACTGAGACATTATGGATAATGGGGTTAAACTGAGGAGAATGTAAGTGTTGAGCAATTACATTATAATGCACCTTTTAAGCATCAGTTCAATGTGATGTTTGAAGAAGTTTTAGACAGAGGTAAAGCTCAGATGTTAGATGAGAAGACCCTAGAAAACAGTTAATGCCAAATGTTGAAATCCTTACTCATTGATACGACTGTTGTATATACCTAATGTACACCTACAACTCAGAACTACCAAGGTATTCCAAAAGGTAGACAGTGGCCAATGCTGAACAACAGGACCCAAATACTTTTTATTTTCTTCCATTTCCTAAATTGCCTTCAGTTGCTTTGTGATGCTTGACTATCTGGACCCAGAACCTCCCCTCCCACTCAAGGACAGAGGAAAGAAAATCCGGCCACTGAAAAGAAAGTCAAACACAGAAATAGCTCAGTTTTCCTATCTGTGGTGACCAGTATTTAAGCACCAATCAAAACAAGAGGTCAGAGGGCGTTCAATATCCAGTAGGGGCCAACAATTAGGCTCCCAATCAAGTGGCAAATAGTGCAAAAATCCTGGCCTAGGGAAGGGCTCACCACTTAGGACAGGGCATTCCTGTGGCCTCAACCTCCCTTTCCCAGCTGAGAATTCAAAAAGAAGGGGGCACAAAGTGCTGCACTCCCCACTTTGCATTCCCCAGTGTGTCCATCAAAGGGGACATCTGGCATGACAACTGCAGTGGCCCAGCCCTGCCTCATCCAAGCCTGTGGCCTCCACATGTGTACGGGCTGCCCTTGGCAGAGGCAGAGATGGGTGCACCACCCCTTCCCCAGTCCTTTTATCCAATAGCAACATCAGATCACTGCCAGCTCCCTCTCAACAGCTTCGGGGTCGGGGTCAGCATCCTGGGTCAGGTACCTGATGACCACGTCCACATCCAGGTAGGACAGGGAGGACACCGAGAGGGTGCTGGCATATTGGGTTTAGGGCCAGCTCATGGGGACATACCGGTTCTGGCCCCCAGGTCTGGCTGAGGCCTGCTTAACCCCAGATCACCTTGGGGGAACTGTGCACCACAGACCATCAGGCTACCCACAAGTCCCCCTGGCCGTATGGCGGCAGCTCACGGGCTACTAGTTTTGGACTCCCTTGGTCCCCGACTCCCCTTCTGTACCCCAGTGGCACCCCCTACACCCCAGCCTCTGAAGCTTCTAGGGCTCATCGTACTGTGCTCCTCCACCAACCACTGCCTTACAGCCTCGGTGAACCTGCAGGCTCCTTGGAAGGGATACAACTTCAGCACCGGGCCTCGTGGGGCTGCACGCAAGGCCAAAGCCTCTGTACTTTGCACTGGGACAGTTCATGCACCCAGGGCCTGGGGGGCCACCCCAGCCACAGCATCCTAATCTGTGGTCTGCTCTCGGCCTCCTATGGATCTCTGGGCTCCAAAACGATGTGGCATTCTTTCAATACCCTCTCCACTGCCCACCAAACCCACGCTACTGTCAAAGGACTCCATGGCCACCACGTGTCCCTCCCAGAGGTCAACAGGAGCTGAAGAGAGACTGAGCCCTCACGAAGCCCTTCCCCTTCTGTGAAAGGATGCCCAGTGTGCCTGCACAGACTCTTCCAAGGGTGCCTCCTCGCACCAGATTGGTTACTGCCCAGTGTGCCTGGCTACCCATGTGCCACTAGGGAGAACCTGGGAGGCCAGAGGAACTCAGCTCCCTTATGAAACCAAGCTCCCTTCAGATTGCCCCAATGCGGCTGCACATACAGGATCCCCTCCTGTGCAGGCCCAGATGGTGTGGAATGGACACAGCCAAGGGTCCACAGAGATGCCACCGAAAAAAGGACCATGGTTTTCTACTCCCAAGGCCTTGACCAAGGCTCCTAAACATTTTAAGGTGATAAGGGTTAATGTCCCTACCCCACACCCTCCAAAACCTCCCCAGAATAAAACTCAAAGTAAAACATACACAGAAGGGGATGAGTAGGACCTCCAAGAAGAGAGGGGTCTTCCCCAAGTTGGGGGATCAGGAATGATGGGCGTCCTCACTGAGCTCACCATGGAAGCACCACTCTCAGGACAAAATCTAGACCCTAGTACATCCAAAGGCCTGTTTCCAAACTCCAGCCCCTGGGGCTTAGGGCTTCAATATGGGAACTGAGGGTGGAAGAAGGACTCGGACACTCAGTCCACAGGCCAGTGTTACTGGCTTCTTATCTATGCTCATATGAGCCTTTTCTGTAAGGAGACAGTGACTGACCAAACCAAACATAGAAACCACATCTCTTCTGCCTGATAATCCATCTTAGCTATACGGACAGGTGTGACAGACAAGGCCTTACAGGTCCCCAGTTGAGGGACAGATGGAAACAGGAAACTAAGACTTCCTGACATAACAGCATTAAGCAAGACAAAGACATGTGCCCTAAGGAAGTTCTGGAATCAGAGGAGCTGTGGAAGTGACACCAGCTGTGGTGACCTATGGTCACTCTATTTTCTCTCCAATTCTGCTCAGGGGTGCCTCACCATCTTGTGTTCCCTTTGGGAGGGCAGGCCCAGGCTTCCCCAGCTCTCCTGTCCAGAGGTGTGGACCCTCCTTCTCCTGTGCCAGCAACGGCCTTCACATCTCAAGGCCAAGAGATGACAGGGCTTCTCCAGGATCCTCTCACCTATTTCCAGGAAACTCCTCCACCTGAGGGGCTGGTTCCTATGTGTCCCCAGCGCTGCGCTCCCGCAGAGACTGTGCAGAGGTGCAGGTGTCACTTAAGAGGCTCCCACCCTTGGGCTTCCAGTGGCGCTGGTGGAGCTTTAACAATGGGATCTCCACACACAGAAGGGGCCCTGCCTTTGTTGATCTCTGTGCTGCACACTCCCAGGACAGTTGACTATAGGCCGCCAACAAAACGCCACCATCATCAAGTGCCTGGCTGCAAAAAAAAGGTGCTCCTGGTCAGCTGCCTTAAGCAGCAAACTCCCAGGGTTGCAACCTGCCTCTCACCACACACAGGCACTCTACTCTGAGTCTCTGTGACTCCCACGAGGGGCATCCAGACTCCTATCTCATTTGCCTCCCATACCATGCACAAGGGTAATTAGCTGGTCCAACCTGAACTCATCTGGAATGCACAATCCATAATGCAGCTCTGATTTCGCCAGCATGCACCACAGAAGGGGTTCACTAGACAAAGGTAGCAGATGTTGAGGGGCCGAACCACACAACCCACCAGCATCTTCCCTCTGACTGTTACTGTTCATTCAGTCATATCCGACACTTTACAAACCCAAGGACTGTAGCACTCCAGGATTCCCTGTCCTTCACCATCTCCTGCAACTTGCTCAAATTCATGTCCATTGACTCGGTGATGCCACCCAACCGTCTCATCCTCCATTGTCCCCTTCTCTTCCTGCCTTCAAATGTTCCCAGCAGTAGGGGCTTCGCCAGTGAGTCACCTCTTCAAATCAGGTGATCAAAGTGTTGGAGCTTTCATTTTACAAAAACTCAACTAAAATGCATCAATTGGAATGACAGAAAAAATGTGTATTTATTTACAGACAAAATGATTGTCTACATGCAAAGCCCAGTGGGACATGTAAAAGAGCTATTACAATTAATTAGTGAGTTTAGCAATGTTTCACAATACAAGGATACTTGTGAGAGGACTTGGACTGCCAGGAGAATAGACCAGTCAATCCTACAGGAAATCAACCCTGAATATTCATTGGATGGACTCATGGTGATTCTGAAGCTCCTATACTTTGGCTACCTGATGTGAAAGTCCAACTAACTGGAAGAGACCCTGATTCTGGGGAAGACTGAAGGCAACAGGAGAAGGGGGAGAAAGAGAATGAGATGGTTAGATAGCGTAATCCACTCAATGGACCTGAATTTGAGCAAATTCCAGGAGATAGTGCAGGGCAAAGGAGTCTGTATGTTATAGTTCATGGGGGCACAATTGGCCATGAATTATGGTTTGAAAAACAACATGATTTAGGTGTTAAATGAAAAATGAAAAGTGCACTTGTTCTGTGGAGTCCAACTCCTTGTGATCTCATGAATTGTAGCCTGCAAGCTCCACTGTCCAGGATTCCTCCAGGCAAAGATACTCGAGTGGATTGCCATTACCATCTCCAGAGGATATTCCCAACCCAGAGATTGAACCTGGTCTAGCACACTGCAGGCAGATGCTTTACCATCTGACGCAGCAGGGAAGGCGTCTGGTAGTTTATCTTAACATTTAATAACTATATAATGAGAAAATATTCCAATATTAATACTGAATGATAGTATACAACTTTCTTATTCTCCCACTTCTTACACTGTCTTCAATTACATTGTACTCCTTGAATATCTGAGATCCAGATATTCAGAACCTCCCCTCCAATTGAAAGACAAATGCAGTATGAGGAAGTGCAGAGGCTAAAAATAAAGTCAGAGACAGAACAATAGCTCAGTTTTATTTTCTGCAGTAAACAATCACCAAACTAACAATGTAGACACTGAGCCCCAAGCAGCAGCACAGACATAAGATGAAGCCGGATCACAGTACTGCAGAAAGCAATGCCCTGGGGAAGGATACTTGAAGCTAGGGCACAGGGGTAGGTTTAAACCCCTCTTTCCATGCTGAGAAACGGGGGCCCCCAAGTGCTGCAATGACTGCATCACCTGGGAAAGCTGCTCCAGACAGAAAGTGATGCAGCTCTGGAGCAGGCCAGTGTCTTCAGCAGTGAGTCGGCTAAAAGGGAGGGAATATGAAATACAAGTTCCAGCGAGACTGAGGAAGAGGTGCATGTCTTCCATTTGTTCTCGCAAACGGACAAGCCCATTGCACCACACTTTTCCTTTAGGCTTAACCATCCATTATGGCTTCTCCAGGGCGGGCCCAGACTAGCCATGCCCACCACCCACAACCCTCTCCCTGGCCCTGGCCCCTGTTAGAACGCACAGAACCAGCATGCGGCCATTAACATTGAGCTCCTTCCGAATCGGCCCTCGCAGTTGAGTACGCGGAGTTAGGAAGTGGCGGGCAATGTCAGCTTCCGCGTGTGATGAGAAAGGCACAGTGAGGCTTCTGGTGGACATATGGTTAAGGCATCATCCGCATTTCTCATTTTGCCTGTACACCAGGATCACTGCTACCTGAGACCTGCCTTTTCACACAAGGAGGCCGCTTAGCAAGTCTGGACTTCTCAGCCTATACCCTAAGTATACCCTGGATATCAGGGCACAATCCTCTGGATCCCTTCAGATTGCTTTTCCTCACCACAATCCACTCTACTCATTTTGCCTGTACGAAAGGCTCCATGCGCACAGAAACACACCTTCCCCCACGGGGCCACTGTCAGACACCCTATATATCATTGCCCGACAATCCGGTTCCCTTCAGGTTGCTTTTCCTCACTATCTTCCCTGGCAGCCTGACCACCCCTGACCCTGATCCTCCAGCCCTCCCAGACTACCCTCCTCCTACACTTTAGCACCACTTGCAACCACCCTAGCCCACACCCCAGCTCCCGTGGCCGCCTGGTCCACCAGGGTTCCTGGAATAGGATACAACTGGAGGTCTCGGTTACTCAGAACTGCGGCTCCAGGGGCAGCGCCTCCACCAGGCCCGGGAGCGTGAGGTGGCCCTGGGACCTGAAGAATGGCACTGGCTGCGCCACCTGACTCTCCTGCAGCGCTGGGGCCTCTGGGCCCAGCCAGGTCACCAGCGCCTCCATGAATTCCACGACTGATGGCGTCACCAGGGCAACCTGGGTCTCTAGGGTTATCCTGGCCACCAGCACCACCCGGCTCACTGTGGCTGCCCTGTGCTGTGCCCACTGCAAATTCTATGGCACCTGGGTCTTCATCGGTTGCCCTGGTGGCTCCTCCACTGTGTGCCTCGGACTCCATCTTGAACCCTCTCCCCCGCCCTCTGCAGCGGGAAAGACTGAACCCTCCCTACAGAACCCAGGGGTGTACTGTGACGTGCAACTCATCATAGGCAGAGCGCCTGCGCACACTCACCCTGGTCCTGCCTCTCAATTGGTTCCCACCGACTATTCGTTCCCGCGATGACTGCATGCTCCGGGCAATGGACGCCCCCTGCTGAAATTTCATGCATTAGTGTGCCGTGTCGCCCCCTTCCGCCTGTGCAGACACACGTCCACGTGGTCTGGGTGCTCTAAGTCAGCCCTGCCTTGGCCCGGAAACCTGGTAAACGGCTTAGTGGTGTGGGGGCCTCTGGGTGTGTGTGTGTGGGGGGAGGGGGCAGCTCCTCAGTGTGCATGCTCAAACAGACACTGCCACACTCTGCAGCACACGTGAGTTTCTGGTCCAAGCCCACAAACCCCAACTGAGCCCCTGTGCCTGTGCACCTCCAAGTCTGTGCCTTTGCCGACCTGGCCACGCTCACAGGTGACCATCCTGCTGAGCTCAGGTCCTTGTCATCAACTTCCGGAAGGGAGGGAGCCCCCTTGTGTCACGCTTGGTCTGTCCCTCTTGTGTCCCACACGTAGCTCATGTGTGCGTTCCTGTGTCTCTAGGCAGGTGCAACACATGGGCCTCTGCCTGTCCATGTCTGTATGTGTGTGTGCCTGAGAAAGACAGAGAGTGCCTGTGCACAGGTGATAGCACATGTATGTGTACCTGTGTGTGAGAGACCATGTGGTCAGGTGCATGCACATGGGAGTATAAGTGTGTTTGTGCACAGGGTCATGCACATGGGCGTGTGTGTGTGAAAGAGAGCACATGTCAGAGGCATGCACATTGGCATCTCTGTGTGCTTTGTTCATGTGCAGATGCCTTTGCATGGCGGTGGTGAGACTAGGAATGAGGATTGGGCTGTGCTTGGCCGCCTGGGGAAGGAAGCAAGGACTGCTGTTTGACTCACTGGAGATGGAATGAGGCTGGGCCCGTTGGGGCTGCAGGCACACACACCAGAAGCACCAGTGTGAACAGCCTCACACAAGGGCTGCCGGAAGGGCAGTGGCCTCCAGGAAACCCCTAGTCACATGACCTCTGCTGGCACAACTCTCACGGACTTTCCCTCTCCAGGAACAAGGTCTTGCAGCTCTCCGGAGGGCTGTAGTGCCCTCTGCCAGCTGCCCTAACTGGGAGGTGACCCTGTGTCTGCTGGCCTGCTGGGTGCTGGTCTATTTCTGTGTCTGGAAGGGGTCAAGTCAACAGACACAGTGCAGCTGGGGGAGATGATGGGGCTGGGGCACCACTATCTGTTAGGTGGTGTGCGTCTGCCAGGGAACCACCGGTGCCACAGGAGGTGACTGGGTCAGGGCCACTGCCCAAGGAGGGGATAGGTACTTCGATCAGTGCGCTTGATCCTCACTGCCTGGCTGGATAGGCCTCTCAGCGGCCTCCTAATCCAAGGCGAGCAGCCTTCCCCACCCACAGTGGAGGGATTAGACTTTCCTCCATTATCACCTTTAGTTGTAGGAGTTTTGTAGGTGACCTTGACCAGATTCAGAAAGCCTGTTTGTAGTCCTAGTTTTCCAAGAGTTTTTAAGATAGTGGTTCTCAAATATTGTCAAATGCTCTTACGGCATCTATCCAAATGATCATATGGTTTTTCTCCTGTGTTTTCTTCATATGATAAATAACGCTTGTTGAAGGTATTTTAATGCGTAACCAATCTTTCATTCTTGGGATAGATCTTTTTTGGTCCTAAAGTTTTATATATTGCTGAATTAAATTTGCTGACATTTCATTTTTTGTGCTTAATGAAGAATATTGGTCTATGGTTTTCTTTTCTTGCAATGTCTTCATCCAGTTTTGGTATTTTGGAGGGCTGGCCTCATGAGATGATTTGAGAAGTGTTTAATCTCCTCTACTTTATGAAAGAATTTGTACGGGCTTGGTGATATTTCTCCTTTATGTATTTCATAGCATTCACTAGTTAAGTCACATGGGCCTGGAGTTTTCTGTTCCAAATCTTTGATAGACCCAGGGATATTTAGGGGTTTCACTTTCTTCTTGAGTTAGTTTTGGGAATTTTGGTCATTCAAGGAATTTGTTAGTTTCATCTATGTTTACAAATTTTTTGGCTTTTCTCTTTCTAAATTAATTTATTTATTTTAATTGGAGGCTCATTACTTTACAATATTGTAGTGGTTTTTTTGCCATACATTGACATGAATCAACCATGGGTGTACATGTGTCCCACATCCTGAATTCCCTTCCCACTTCCCTCCCTATCCAGTTCCTCAGGGTCTTCCCAGTGCACCGGCCCTGAGCACCCTGTCTCATGCATCGAACCTGGACTGACGATCTATTTCTCATATGGTAATATACATGTTTCAATGCTATTCTCTCAAATCATCCCACCCTCGCCTTCTCCCAAAGAGTCCAAAAGTCTGTTTTTTTTTTTTTTTAATCTCTGTGTCTCTTTTGCTTTCTTGCATATAGGGTCATCGTTACCATCTTTCTAAATTCGATATACATGCATTGTTATACTGTATTGGCATTTTTCTTTCTGACTTACTTCGCTCCGTATAAAAGGCTTCAGTTCAATCCACCTCATTAGAACTGATTCAAATGTGTTCTTTTTAATAGGTGGGTAAAAGTCCATTGTGTATATGTATCCATTCATCTGAGGATGGGCATCTAGGCTGCTTGCATGTCCAAGCTATTGTCCACAGTGCTGTGATGAACATTGGGGTACGTGTGTCTCTTTCAATTCTGGTTACACGGGTGAGTATACCCAGCCACGGGTTTGCTGGGTCATATGGCAATTCTGTTTCCAGGTTTTTTAAGGAATCTCCACACTGTTCTCCATAGTGGTTGTACTAGTTTGCATCACCCCAAACAGTGTAGGAGGGTTCCCTTTTCTCTGCACCCTTGCCAACATTTCTTGTCTGAAGACGTTTTGATAGCAGCCATTTTGACTGGCGTGAGATGGTACCTCATTGTGGTTTTGATTTGTATTCCTCTGATAATGAGTGGTGTTGGGCATCTTTTCATGTGTTTGCTAGGCATCTGTATATCTTCTTTGGAGAAATGTCTCTGCTTCTTTGTCCCATTTTTCGACTGGGTCGTGTATTTTCCTGGAATTGAGCTACATGAGCTTCTTGTATATTTTTGAGATTAATTCTTTGTCAGTTGCTTCTTTTGCTATTATTTTCTCCCATTCTGAATGCTGTCTTTCATCTTTCTTATGGTTTCTTTCATTGTGTAAAAAGGTTTTCAGTTTAATTAGGTCACATTTGTTTAGTTTTGCTTTCATTTCCATTGCTCTGTGGATGGGTCATAGGGTATCCTGCTGTGTTTATCTCAGAGAGAGTTTTGCCCATGCTTTCCTCTAGGAGTTTTATAGTTTTTGGTCTTACATTTAGATCTTTAATCCATTTTGGCTTTACTTTTGTGTATAGTGTTAAAAAGTGTTCTAGTTTCATTCTGTTCCAAGTGGTTGACCAGTTTTCCCAGCAACACGTGGTGAAGAGATTGTCTTTTCTCCATTGTGTATTCTTGCCTCCTTTGTCAAAGATAAGGTGTCCATAGGTGTGCGGATTTATCTCTCGGCTTTCTCTACTGTTCCATTGGTCTATAATTCTGTCTTTGTGCCAGGGCCATAACGTCTTGATGACTGAAGCTTTGTAGTAAAGTCTGAATTCAGGCAGGTTGATTCCTCCACTTCCATTCTTTCTCAAGATTGCTTTGGCTATTGCAGGTTTCATGCATTTCCATACAAACTGTGAAGTTATTTGTTGTAGTTCTCTGAACTATACCATTGGTAGCTTGATAGGGATTGCATTGAATCTATAGATTGCTTTGGGTAGTATACTCATTTTCTGATCTACGATCATGGTATATTTCTCCATCGATTGGAGTCATCTTTGATTTCTTTCATCAGTGGTTTACAATTTTCTATATATCGGTCTTTTGTTTTGTAGTTAGATATATTTCTAAGTATTTTATTCTTTTTGTCGCAACAATGGATGGGATTGTTTCCTGAATTTCTTTTTCTGTTTTCTCATTGTTAGTGTATAGGAATGCAAGGGATTTCTATGTGTTAATTTTATATCCTGCAACCTTATTATATTCATTGATTAGCTCTAGTAATTTTGTGGTGTGTTGTTTAGGGTTTTCTATGTAGAGGATCATGTCATCTGCAAACAGTGACAGTTTTACTTCTTCTTTCCCAACCTGGATTCCTTTAATTTCTTTTTCTTGTCTGGTTGCTGTGGATAAAACTTCCAAAACTGTGTTGAGTACTAGTGGTGAGAGTGGCCACCCTTGGGGAAATGCTTTCAGGTTTTCAACACTGAGGATAATGTTTGTTGTGAGTTTATCATATATGGCTTTTATTGTGTTGAGGTATGTTCCTTCCATGCCTGCTTCCTGGAGGGTTTTTTTTTTTCATAAATTGATATTGAATTTTATCAAAGGCTTTCTCTGCATCTATTGAGATATAATCACATGGTTTTCACCTTTCAATTTGTTAATGTGGTGTATCATATTGATTGATTTGTGAATATTGAAGAATCCTTGCCTCCCTGGGATAAAGCCCACTTGGTCATGTTGTACGATCTTCTTAACGTGTTGTTGGATTCTGTTTGCCAGAATTTCGCTGAGGATTTTTGCGTCCATGTTCATCCATGATATTGGCCTGTACTTCTCTTAGTTTGTGGTATCTTTGACTGGTTTTGGTATTAGGGTGATTGTGGCCTCATAGAACGAGTTTGGCAGCTCACCTTGCTCTGCAATTTTCTGGAAGAGTTTGAGTAGGAGAGCTGTTAGCTTTCCTGCAAATTTTTGGTAGAATTCCCAGTGAAGCCATCTGGTCCTGGGCTTTTGTTATTTGGAAGATTCTTGATTCCAGTTTTGATTTCCGTGCTTGTGATGGGTCTGTTAGGATATTCTGTTTCTTCCTCTTTCACTTTTGGAAGGTTATACTTTCCTAAGAATTCATCCATTTTCCCCAAGTTATCCATCTTATTGCCATTTAGTTGTTGATGGTCATCTCTTAGGATCCCTTGTATTTCTGTGCTGTCTGTTGTGATTTCTCCATTTTCATGTCTAATTTTGTTGATTTGGTTCTTTTCCCTTTTGTTGTTGATGAGTCTGGCTAATGGTCTATTTTATTTATCTTCTCAAAGAACCAGCTTTTGAGTTTGTTGATTTTTGCTTAGTCTCCTTTGTTTATTTCTGACCTAATTTTTATGATTTTCTTCCTTCTGCTAACCCTGGGTTCTTCATTAATTCTTTCTCTAGTTTCTTTTGGTGTAAAGTTAGGTTATTTATTTGATGTTTCTCTTGATTCTTGAGGTACGCTTGTATTACTATGAACCTTCCCCTTAGCACTGCTTTTACCGAGTCCCATAGGCTTTGGGTTTTCCTGTTTTCATTTTCATTTGTTTCTATGCATATTTGGATTTCTTCTGTGATTTGTTGATTATTCGAAAGTGTGTTGTGTAGCCTCCATACGTTTGTATTTTTAATAGTTTCATTTCTCCTGTAATTGACATCTAATCTTACTGCATTGTGATCAGAAAAGATATTGAAAGAGACACGGGTAACCAATTATCCATCACAGCACTGTTTACAATAGCCAGGAAATGGAAGCAGCCTACATATCCGTGGCAGATGAATGGATAAGAAAGCTGTTGTACATATACACAGTGGAATATTACTCAGCTATTAAAAAGAATGCATTTGAATCAGTTCTAATGAGGTGGAAGAAACCGGAGCCTTTTATATACAGCGGAGTAAGTTGGAAAGAGAAACACAAATACAGTATATTAACACATATATATGGAGTTTAGAAGGAAAATCCCATGGATGGAGGAGCCTGGTGGGCTGCAGTCCATGGGGTCGCTGAGGGTCGGACACGACTGAGCAACTTCACTTTCACGCATTGGAGAAGGAAATGGCAACCCACTCCAGTGTTCTTGCCTGGAGAGTCCCAAGGACGGAGGAGCCTGGTGGGCTGCCGTCTGTGGGGTCACACAGAGTCAGACACGACTGAAGTGACTTAGCAGTGGCAGCATGGAGTTTATACAGATGGTAGCGATGATCCTATATGTTAGACAGCAAACGAGACACAGATGTAAAGAGCAGACTGTGGGACTCTGTGGGAGAAGGCGAGGGTAGAATGATTCGAGAGAATAGCAATTCAACATGTATATCATCTCAGCCAAAAAAACTCCTTTCAGCACTGCTACTAGTTTTCATCTACTAGCAAAGAATTATCTCAGTTTGAGTTTATCAGGTAATGTCTTAATTTGTTGTTCTATTTTGGAGAAAAGTTTTGCCAGGTGTGGAGTTCTCAGGTGACAGGTTTTTCTTTTCTTTTAGAACTTTACCTATGTCACCCCATTGCCTTCAGTGATTTTGATAAGAAACTGTCACTCTTATGAGGATAAATTTGTTCAAAAATGTTACTCTTGCTTTGCTGTTTTCAAGATTTTCTCTTTGGCTTTTGATAGTGCGATCACAATCTGTCTTGGTGTGGATCTTTTGTTTTTATCCTTTTTGAGATTCATTAAATTTTTTGGATGGACAGCATTATCATCTCCCTATTCTAGTGTCAATATTCTAAAATGAGCTTTCAATCAGTTTTGGAGTTCCTCTGTATTTTAGATTTGTAAGTGCACATCAGTATGCCTAGTGGAATCACACCACATGAGCATTTAGCTTTTGTGGATTCTGTGACATGGACTTGAAAAGGAGCAAGAGAGACACAGGGACATAACTTCTTAGATATGCCCTTAAGTATGACAGGGTCTCATGAGCCTTGAGCTGCTCACTGGGATTGTGCCTCCAACATAGACCATCACAGACACCTTTTGAAAGACTTCTTAACATGCAAGCAATATAGTTTGGGAGATTTATAGCTGTTTAGCATTGAAAGAAAGACACAAGTAAAGCTCCCATACCCCAGAGATAACCAGTGCCGGTTAACATTTTGGAGAACATCGTTTTGTGAATTTTTCTGTGACTATAAATACATAACATACATGTCTATATATACATCTATGAAGAAGCTATGTCTAAGTACACATACACACACGTGAACAACACACACACACAGAATTTGTACTAGGCATCCTCACCCAGACTCTTTCCTGACTAAAACAAAAAGGCCCATAGGGATCCAACTAATGCACTCCCAGTAACAACTCAACTGCCCTTGCTGTCTCCAGCCACTTTCCCCAAAGCTGGCCTTCCATTCATCGCTGTCTGGTTCTTCTTTCCTCCTAGGGAAGCAGGAGTGCCTGACTGAGGAGGTAGGTTACAAGCAGAGCCACAGCTTGCCCCGTCTGCATTCTGTGGTGATCAGACAGCCTCGCAAATAAGTCACGTCCTTACTACCCCAGGCTGGAGCTCCTTGTCGAAGGTAACCAGTACAGTTTTAACCTTGGTTTTAACCACTGAGGAGGCTGCAGTGTGTGCTTCCCCAGATTGCCTCTGGTCTTGTTGACAGATGTATTTCCAATGCTATCTACAAAAAACAGAAGCCATAGGAAGAGGCAAACGAACTGTCACCTCAGAATTCCTCTTCCTAGGAGTGTCAGAGGTGCCCAAATATCAGCCCTTTTCCTTCTGTCTGTTCCTGTCCATGGACCTGGTCGCTGTGGTGGGAACATACTCATCATGCTGGCCATCAGCTCGACCTCCAACCTCCACACCCCCATGTACTTCATCATGGACACCCTGTCCAGCGTGGACATATGCTTCACCTCTTTCACTGTACCAAAAATGCTGCTAAACATCCAGATCCAGAGCCAAGACATCCCCTATGTGGTGTGCCTCACTCAGATATATTTCCTAATTTTGTTTCCAGAGCTGGACGTCCTCTTGGCAGTGATGGCCTATGACAGATTGGTAGCCATATGTCACCCTATCCACTATGACACAACCATGAGCCCCCAACACTGTATCACATCAGTGCCTGAGGTTCTGATAGTCACAAACTTCTATCCCTTGATCCACACAGTCCTTATGAGCACACTGTCACTCTACACAAGTGTCAGAATTCACCACATCTTCTGTGAACTCTATGCATTTCTAAAGCCCTCCTGCTCAGATATCTGCTTCAGTGAGTTGGTGGTTTATACCATGAGGAGCTTTCTTTTTATCACTCCCTTTGTCTGTATCTCTGCCTCCTGCATGCAGAATTTCTTAGCCATCCTGAGACTTTGGTCTTCCCAGGACAAGCTGAAAGCCTTTTCCACTTGCAGTTCCTACTCTGCTGTGGTGTCATTATTCTATAGGACCCTGTTTGGGGTGTCCCTGCTGCTTTCTTCCTCCTACACAGCCAAGGATTCAGTAGCCATGGTGTTGTATGCAGTGGTACCACCCATGTTCAACCCTTTCATTTACAGTCAGAGGAACAAGGACATGAAAGGGGCCTGAGGAGCCACCTGAGCTGGAGAAGGCTCTTGTCTCAGTAACAGTGTTTTTGCTTGGTCAAAACAAGACAAAGGTGGCTTGTCTTCTCTGTTCCTGCAGGTGCAAAGGGACCATTCACAAGACGGATGTTATCAGATGCCCAGCTCTGCCACAAATTTCTGCTGTCCTCAAAACCCATCTGCTTGTCCTGAGTGACTCTTGTGTGCCAGGCAATGGGGGGAAAGGTGACACAGCCTGTCTTCAGTTCAGTCCAGTTCAGTCCCTCAGTCATGCCCGAGTCTTTGCAATCCCATGAACCGCAGCACACCAGACCTCCCGGCCCATCACCAACCCCTGGAGTCCACCCAGACCCATGTCTATTGAGTTGGTGATGCCATCCAGCCACCTCATCCTCTGTCATCCTCTTCTCTCCTACCCTTAATCCCTCCCAGCATAAGGGTCTTTTCAAATGAATCAGCTCTTCACATCAGGTAGCCAAAATACTGGAGTTAAAGCTTCAACATCAGTCCTTGCAATGAAAACCCAGGACTGATCTTTAGGAAACACTGGTTGGATCTCCTTGGAGTCCAATGGGCTCTCAAGGGTTTTCTTCAACATCACAGTTTAAAATAATCAGTTCTCCGTGCTCAGCTTTCTTTATAGTCCAACTATCACATCCATACATGACCACTGGAAAAACCATAGCCTTGACTAGATGGACCTTTTATGACAAAGTAATGTCTCTGCTATTTAATATACTGTCTAGGTTGGTCATAACTTTTTTCCAAGGAGTAAGTGTCTTTTATTTCATGGCTGCAGTTACTATCTGCAGTGATCTTAGAGTGCAAAGAAAAAAAAAATAAATTCAGTCATTGTTTCCAATTCTCCTGCATCTATTTGACATGAAGTGATGGGACCAGATGCCATGATCTTAGTTTTCTGGTTGTAGAACTTTAAGCCAACCTTTTCACTCTCCTCTCTCACTTTCATCAAGTGGCTCTTTAGTTCTTCTTCACTTTCTACCATAAGGATGGTGTCATCTGCATATCTGAAGTTATTGATATTTCTCCCGGCAATCTTGACTCCAGCTTGTGCTTCCCTCAGCCCAGCATTTCTCAAGATGTACTCTGCATATAAGTTAATAAGCAGGGTGACAATATACAGCCTTGATGTATTCCTTTTCCTATTTGGAACCAGTCTGTTGCTCCATGTCCAGTTCTAACTGTTGCTTCCTGACCTGCATACAGGTTTCCCAAGAGGCAGGTCAGGTGGTCTGGTATTCCTATCTCTTACAAAAGTTTCCACAGTTTCTCGTGATCCACACAGTCCAAGGCTTTGGCATAGACAATAAAGGAGATATAGATGCTTTTCTCGAACTTTCTTGCTTTTTTCCATGATCCAGCAGATGTTGGCAATTTGATCTCTGGTTCCACTGCCTTTTCAAAAACCAGCTTGAACATTTGGAAGTTCATGTTCACGTATTGCTAAAGACTGGGTTGGAGATTTTTAAGCATTGTCTGCATGAACACAGAATTTTCCATGCATTCTATATGTCTCTCTAGATTAATCTAAATCTCTGAGTGCCCCATGAATTTTTACCTCATCACGAGTAATGGAATGGTTTGTTTTGTGTTAGGCAGGCACTGTTTTGAGTGAGTTTATATAACAATTCAATGTTCAGGATATCCTGTGACAGAGACCCCAGCATAGTCCCCGTTCTCTAGATGAGGAATGTCATGAGGCAAAGACAATGTTTCCACCGTCTGCTTTTGGAGGAGTGGTGTTTTCTTCCCAAGACTCATAAATCTGCCATGAGGTGTTCCTTTCACCCTGTGGCAGTGGATGCAGGCACTGAGGAAGACAAGAGAGGGGGCAACGGGGGAGAGGGTGGTGCCTCAAACTCCTGGGCTGATCAGGGATAGTCATCACCTTTCTCAAACCACAGAGCTACCTGCTACCTTCCTAAAGGACATTCCCTGTGCAAGTGAAGAGAATGGATTCACCACCCTTTCTTTGCACATAAACGTGACGACCATCATAACTGTGTAGCCAGGAGCCTGTCTGGCTAATGGACATGATGGCCTTCAGGCCCAGGTGTTCT